>SEYY01021044.1:17500-30000 GCA_009176605.1 Armadillidium nasatum
CAAAATGCACTTCGCTTCATTTTCTGTTTTTACTTTCTCAGTACCTTGAGAACAACAAACATATTTATCTAGGTACAATGATACCAAGGTGTTAGGTAGGTACAACAAAATAGATCCAGACAGGTACTAAATACTACATTTAAACTACAATTTAGAATTAACTACAGGTTTCAGTTTTGATTTTTCCAGTCTGACCGTCTCAGTTGCTTTTCTCTGTGCTCTTCGTTCTTCTGCTCATAGGAATTTTATACCAACTCCTCCCATGCAACTAGCACGTCCCTTTTGTCTCTGAAGGAGCAAAAACTGAATGTCTTCTTCATTTGTGTTCTTCAGCGAGTCTTCGTGTGCAATTTCAAATAGGTCATCAAGGCTTGACTTAAAAGCTTTCACTTTCTTACTTTGAGCCTGACTTACGCTTCTGTTTGCATTTTTTTTCAGTTTTCTTCACTCCTCATGAAGTTTTTCAAGCTTCGTTATGCAATCTTTCAAATGTTTGGTAAGTATCTTAGCTTTATCCCCCAAAAAGTACAATTTCCTGGATTGTGAGCCTTGCAGCACTCTGGTTTCTAGTTTAACTTGACATTTATTGTAAAAAAACTTGCGTAAAACTTGATCATTGGATGGCAACTTACTGCTAGTAAAGCATGATGGAACATGCATCCAATCAGAAAAAATCTTGTGTTTCTGCCGCGAACTTACACCACTTGTAGTTGTAGAGAACGAAATCGAAGGTTCTGAATCCATTATTACTTACTGTTTTGGAAAACAAGAAATTTAATCTTTTTAAAAATATACAAATTATACATTAAAAACTTATATCAAAACATTACTTTGATGTGTTTCAATGCAAAGAATTTAACGAACAAAAAAAAAAAAAAAAAAAAAAAAAAAAAAAAAAAACCATGGTTAAAAATTAATTTTATTACGTTTATAGCAATTTTTACATTTTTTGAAAAAAAGTCGAATTTCCGAGTGTAGTCCTTGTAAAAGTTAAATATCTTCTGATCTTTTTGTTTGTCAAACAAGTTATGGGAGTGAAATTTAAAACCAGGAGCATTCTCTACAAAACTAAAAAAAAAAAGTTCCAAAAATAAACCGTTCTAATTTTATAACGGGAACCCCTGATTTTTTTTTTTTTTTTTTAAATAGCTGATTTTTAATATTTTAGGGCTGATGAGGCTGGCCTTAACGTTCTCCAAACGAGTTGAAACTTGTTAAAACAATTGACAACTTTTTAGGATTTTCCGTTAAAGAAATTCAGGGATCGATTTCTTGCGACCACATTAATATATATATATATATATATATATATATATATATATATATATATATATATATATATATATATATATATATATATATATATATATATATATATATATATATATATATATATATATATATATATATATATATATATATATATATATATATATATATATATATATATATATATATATATATATATATATATATATATATATATATATAATAATATATAATAATAATAATAATAATAATAATAATAATAATAATAATAATAATAATAATAATAATAATGATAATAATAATAATAATAATATAATAATAATAATAATAATAATAATAATAATAATAATAATAATAATAATAATAATAATAATAATAATAATAATATAATAATAATAAAAATAATAATAATAATAATAATAATAATAATAATAATAATAATAATAATAATAATAATAATAATAATAATAATATAGAAATTTTGTTAAAAGGTTTTGTAATTTGATTCAGGAAAAAGTATTATGCATTACTATGTATTTATACTAGCAAAAATAATAAATTACACATACACATACACATATATATATATATATATATATATATATATATATATTATATATATATATATATATATATATATATATATATATATATATATATATATATATATATATATATATATATTATTTGCAAATCAGGTAATGCTTGTATATATATTTTATCGATATATAGTTTGACAACAATATTAATCATATTGCAAAAGATTGGAA
The DNA here is from genome assembly GCA_009176605.1 of Armadillidium nasatum. Classification (NCBI taxonomy): domain Eukaryota; kingdom Metazoa; phylum Arthropoda; class Malacostraca; order Isopoda; family Armadillidiidae; genus Armadillidium; species Armadillidium nasatum. The sequence goes on from SEYY01021044.1 coordinate 19,540, forward strand.
CAAATTATCGCATAAAATAATATTTAAAATTTGAACTGTGAAAATTCGGATGTAGAGACTGAAGTAACGTCCTTTTGCCTCTATTCATAAGATCTAAATTTCCCCTGTGCGAACATTTAAAATCTCCATATACCAACTCGCATAAATGTCGTAAACTCTGAGGGAACATTGCGAAATTGAACATTATTTACAAGCAGCTTAAGGAAATGTATGATTTACACAAAATCTAGTTTAAAAAATTATCGTATCATATATGGGTAAAAATATTCATCTTGAGGAGCAATAAAATTTTAGTCTTAAAAATTTTCGATAAAACAAAACAATTTATTAAATAATTTAAACCCTTAAACAACAAACTTATTTTGGAAATTATAAAGTTACAAAACGTGTTTTAATATTGTTTAAAAAATTGTTACTAATTTATTTATAATTCTGCCCATTGGAGTAAGGATATATCGATAGAATCAGACCATGTAAAAAGAGTTAGAATGAAGGGTATAGCAATCCGGCCATTAATTTCACCGCTTGAAACAAGTCGAGGACTAGCCATGGGAACCACTGCTTTGATTGTACAGTCGTGAACAAAAGTTCGTTCCTATTAGGCTGGAAATAAATATTTATATAAAATGGGGATCATTTCAGGTTCAGCCAAAAACAGTTCAATTAAGCCCCTCTCAATGTTTTTATTGTCTTTTTATTCAAAATAGAGCTTTTATGAAATGATTTCCATTTTATATAAATATTTATTTCCAGCCTAATAGGAACGAACTTTTGTTCACGACTGTACATTATCATCTAGAGAACTCTAGAAATATCTTAGACCAATGATGGAGGAAGTATCTAGGTCACTGACAGGGTGAAAATATTCTCTGGGAATTTAAAACTCAAGGACAAAGAATTATTAAATATTAGGTAAAAATGTATAACCTTTTAGAACAATTCAGATATAAAAAAATAGCTTTATATACCTGATGAACGAAGATGCTATTTTTAGAAATAATGTAATAACCTCATTCTGGGAATATATATATATATATATATATATATATATATATATATATATATATATATATATATATATATATATATATATATATATATATATATATATATATATATATATATATATATATATATATATATAATATATATATATATATATATATATATATATATATATATTATATATATATATATATATATATATATATATATATATATATATATATATATATATATATATATATATATATATATATGTGTGTGTGTGTGTGTGTGTGTGTGTGTGTGTTGATTGATTAATATGCTTAAAATGATTAAGATACATACTCAAATGTTGCAAAGTGATGAAAGTATATTTCAGGTCTTTCTATGTGTACTTTGAATAATATCCGGAGGCTGAGTTTAAGCCAGGTATATTTAAAGTGATGGAGCCTGAGCCGGAGCTACGTGAAAACGTCATAAATCCCTATATATTATGTAAGTCCTTCTGGCCTGGTTATAATTGTCAATATTTTTTTTTATAGCCTGTCATCTTTCATTTCAAATATGGATACTTAGCTATGAAAAACTAAACATGTGTTAATTAACACTCGAAGTGAAAACTTAAAATAAGGTTCTTTAAAATTTCTTTTTAGGATTACTTTCTAATAAATTTTCGTAGTTTAATATCAAGCGACAAAAAAGAAGAAAGAAAAAAAAAAGTTGCATTTCCAGTTTGAAGCTTCTTCATTTATTTGCGATTTGGCAACTGCGCGAAGTTGTAAAGAAAAGTTGCCAAATCAAATGTCATAATTCAATTATGAATTAATGGTGGTATCGTAAAATGTTTTTACTCTACTAATATCTTAGTAAACTTCTAACAGGTAGAAATAATAATAATAATAATAATAATAATAATAATAATAATAATAATAATAATAATAATAAAATGTACTCAATTAAATAGTATCTTGTTTTTGAAAATTAATAGTATTGTAATTTCCATTTAGACCGATTTAATCTAACATACAATTATATTATATATATATATATATATATATATATATATATTATATATATATATATATATATATATATATATATATATATATATATATATATATATATATATATATATATATATATATATATATATATATATATATATAGATTCTAAAACCAGTTAAATATTTAAAAAAACTGAACGTACGTAAAAAAAGGAATACATTTTTGAAATCCTTGTTGAATTTTAGGTAGGATAAAATTCAACAAGGATTTCAAAAATGTATTCCTTTTTTTACGTACGTTCAGTAGTTTTTTAAATATTTAACTGGTTTAAACCGAAGTCTGACCTATATATATATATATATATATATATATATATATATATATATATATATATATATATATATATATATATATATATATATATATATATATATATATGTGTGTGTGTGTGTGTGTGTGTGTGTGTGTGTGTGCTTTAAACAAACTTCGAACAGAGATTTAATGAGTTTTGAAGTATCTCCTTAATTAATATGTTGCTTGCTTTACGTCACCCAAACTGCATGGTATGTATTAGTGATGGCATCCGCGGAGCATCCTCATAAAAATTAACATGCGCATCCTCACTTGCGAAAATTATATATCCGCATCCGCAGATGAGAAAAAAAATGACACCCGATCCATCACTAGTATGTATATTGTGAAGTGGTCTGTTCTTATTAAGAATACTCTGTCCATACCATGAGTACAATGATTCTAACACACTCCTTTGTCAGGTGGAGGCTATGGTGTATCGTCTTATCAACTGATTATAGTGCAGTTAAGATGTAATTATGCTATACTTGTTATTTTTATGTAATCTGAACAACACTAGAAGTATATAGGCCAATAGTTCTTCTATGCTGTCTTCTTTATACAATATTTTTCCTATTAGAGAAGAATGGCATTGATATTTGTCAGGAGTTTTGCGTTGTTGCAATAATTTATAAAAAGTATAAATAAATAATTTATTATAAGTCGTCATAATAATAATAATGATAATTTCATCATCCTTTTTTCATCTGTTAATTCTTATTCTATTTTTACCATGTGATTTTCATTTTCTTGTTGTGGCGTGTACTATTACGATAGAAGAATTGAGAAATTTTACTGTAGGTTTAATATATATTTATAAGTTCCTCATTAAAAATACTCGAGCATACGATATACAACCCTTCAAATAAGTTCTCTATACTCTTGTTATATTTAATTCCCTAACTGTAAACTCTATTATATTCATCTTTTATTGTCGTTAACTGTTGACTCTCCAGTAACAGGTGTAGTTTGGCTTTTTTTTTTTACTTCTGGATTTATTATTTTAAATATTCTTGCATCTTTTCTAAGCGTTTTTATATAATTATACATTATTTTCTATCTTTAATTATAAGGTTTTCACCTTTATAACAATTTTTCTTCATTATATTTAAATGAGTTCTTGTATTTTTAAAATAAAAATTGTTCTTTTTTTTTTGGTTTGTGCGCGGTATCCTAGTTGCAAATCGTTTTACACAGTTCATTTTTAGAGGTATCCTTTGGTTTATTATGTTAGCCTTATTCTTATTCATTTAATTTGTCTAATAAACTGCAAAACCATTTTCTTTTAAAAATATTATTCCGAATTATTTTGTATTTACACTAAAAACTGCTAAATTATATATATATATATATATATATATATATATATATATATATATATATATATATATATATATATATATATATATATATATATATATATATATATATATATATATATATATATATATATATATATATATATATATATATATATATATATATATATATATATATAGTGATGGAGGGAGGTTGAAAAATTGCGCAAGCACAACATTTGCGGTTATTTTACGGTTGTATTTTTCTTTTGCAACCGCGGTTGCGTTTATTTTGAGGTTGTTAAAAAGGCTTGAAGTTATAGTGAAACTCAAAGATGGTAGGCTTTATCTAATAAATTAAAGATTTATATATATATATATATATATATATATATATATATATATATATATATATATATATATATATATATATATATATATATATATATATATATATATATATATATATATATATATATATATATATATATATATATATAAGCAAATTAAATATTATATATTATATATATATATATATATATATATATATATATATATATATATATATATATATATATATATATATATTATATATAATATATATATATTATATATATATATATATATATATATTATATATATATATATATAATATATATATATATATATATATATATATATATATATATAAGCATGTATATCAACATATGCACTATCATGTTGTATAGAAAAAATGCAGCTAAGAACTATCTGTGCATCAAATCAATGACGTTAAGACAGTAATGCTATATAAATGCAAACGGATAATACAACTAAAAAGCATTTCCTTTTCAAGTAACTCAACTTCACATTTATTTATTTTTTTATTTATATTTTTTAAAAATTATTTTATGCTATTTTTCCCTTGAGGCTAGATCGATTATATAATTTTTTTGACCCGCCTTTCATGTACAGTTACATCTTGCATTGAGGTAGGTATATTATGATTACTTTTCCCTTTGCTTATTTGTTCTTTTGTATTTGCGTTTAATATCTGGTTTTAAAAAATATATATTTTAAAAGCCAAAGATAAACTGCCACAAAGTTCGCATAAAGATGGCGCTCGCATCTGTTTTGTTGCTTTTTGCATCATTAGTACCTAAATTCTTGTGTCTTCTCGTTAAACATTAGGTATTGTTTTGATATTCTAATTGATATGATCAATGCTGTTAATTATTTATTTTATTACATATTAAGAACCAACCGAACATCCTCTACCCTGGAGGCATTTGGTTGCTAAATTTTTCTAAATCGTCTTCTTTATGAGTCGGTATTTTCGAATAAATAATCTGTGAAGCAATATTATTAATTAATTTGTTATATATATATATATATATATATATATATATATATATATATATATATATATATATATATATATATATATATATATATATATATATATATATATATATATATATATATATATATATATATATATATATATATATACCAGTTATTAAAATAATTAAAACTGGAACTTCCTGAATAGTTATTTTGCTTCACAAAATATTCGAAAATGTATACTATCAAAAATATTACATAGACAAACACAATAAAATATCTGGGGTGAGTGACTTTTATCTTATTCTGAATTATTTATCGAAGCTGATATCCTAAAGATAATATTATCTGCTTTAATTGAGCTTAATAATTGGAAATAATCGCCTGGTTTTGATGGTGTCTCATGGGTGTTCGCGAAACGTGTGTCTCTAAGCTTCCGCCTTTGCCTTGGTAAACCGTTCTTGGATTATTGTTTTCTGACTGCCTCCGGCCTAAATCTCCTGCAGGAAGGTTAAGATCATTGAACTTATAAGAACTAAGAAAATAAAACCCCTTTCAGGTACCAATCCCCTAACAGTTGTCTACTGCTTTAACCACCATTATTTCAAAAAAGGTTTTGAATTTATACCTTAAATGGGGAGATTTTGTAAACATTTTTAGTCATGTAACTGAGAGGAAAGTATTGCTTACGAAAGGATTTTATTTGCTCAATATTTTACTAAGGCGATAAACATATCGAAAGTTTTCTTGCCTAAAAATTTGATATGTCAACTTGCATTTTTCAGTATATCTATTCTTCTATTTATGTAGTCTTCTCTCCGATTGCCACTGTTCATCCCTTAAATCTGTCAGTTGTGATATATATATATATATATATATATATATATATATATATATATATATATATATATATATATATATATATATATATATATATATATATATATATATATATATATATACGGTGGGAAAAACTGGAAGCCTATCAGTTTCCACCAGATTTGTGAAAATAACAGATCCTGGTCGTTAAAGGCCCACATGTCCAGATAAACTGCGTTTGAAAGTGTGCAAGTCAAAGAAGTTGGGAAAACAGATAAAGGAAGTGTGTTCCAGACTTTACCAGTAGAGTACGTAGAACACTGAGCATAGCGGTGAAGAGTTGGACAGAAAAAGGATGCGACTTGTGTAGAGAGGCGTGTCGTACGAGCTCTCCTCAATGAAAGAGGCATGCGACGGGAGTGTTCAGAAAACCAATGTCCGTTGTAATAGCGATAGTGTAGAAAGAGTGACGCAACAATTCGACGTTCAGACTGGAGAGAATTAGTGAGACCGGGAGAGTTGTTGAGACGAAAGCCCTACACTCCACCTTTCCAAGGAGATCCGTATGAGTTGAACCACTTCAGATGTGTGAGGCGAATTCCAAATAAGGACATAGAGGACTAGGATGGAGTGAAAAAATTACGAAGGTGCCTCAGAAAACCCAACCTCTAGAATCTTGTTTAGAAAGGGAAGTAATATGATCTTTCCAAGAAAGATCAGGAAAAAAAGAAACACCAAGAATATTAAGGGCAGATGAAGGTTCGAGTTGTGTGTTTTCGAAGAAGACAAAGTTGAGTGGAAGATTGTGCCGAGTAGAGAGATGGAGAAATTTAGTTTTTGAGGCATTGGAAACAATCATGTTTTCACAGCCCCAATTCGAAATACGAGAAAGATCAGAGGTTAGTTGCTTCAAGACCATCATTCTAGCTTCAGTTAACTGCTGTTGGGAGGGGCTTCTTTCAAAGTGCAAGTAGTAATGAAGGGTGGAGTCATCAGCATAGGAGTGGATAGGTGATGAAGTAATTGAGAGATCATTCATGAAAGTATTAAAATTATTGGGAATAGGACAAATCCATGAAGAGCCCCACTATTAATAGATTTAAAGGATGAACGGTGGTCATATACAACAACACCTATAGAACGACCGGAAAGGAAGTTAGAGAAAAGGATAAATTCCGAAAGAGAGAAGTATAGAAATCAAAGCTTTGTGCCAGACTCTGTCGAAGGCTTTGGATATGTCCAACGATATATATATATATATATATATATATATATAATATATATATATATATATATATATATATATATATATATATATATATATATATATATATATATATATATATATATATATATATGATAAGAATGTACCATAGAAAATAAGCTCTTTTTTTAATTATGACTAGAAAATTGTATAAAAGAAAGAGTAATATTTTTATTATTACTATTATTATCATAGCTACATCCTGGAAAATTATCAGCTGTTATTATTGGTTGTATTATTTATTATTTTCATTCGTAACGGTGAAGGGCTATAAGGTGGTTTCAATAAGATATTTAAAATAAAAAAAATTTTTAAAATAAAAAAAAAAAAAATTTCTTTAAAACTGTTTTAAGAATGAATAAACAAAACTGAAGAAGAAGAAGAAGAAGAAGAAGAAGAAGAAGAAGAAGAAGAAGAAGAAGAAGAAGAAGAAGAAGAAGAAGAAGATAAAAAAGAAAAAGAAGAAAATAGAAAAAGAAGATTTAGAAAGAGCAAGTAAAAGAAGAAGAAGAAGAGAGAGATTAAAAAAAAATTAGAAATAATTAGAAAGAGAATGATGAAGTAATAAGTGGACAGGTTAATGTTTGTGATTTATATATCTCAATTTATCTATACACACATATATTTATCTATCCATATTATAGCGAAATCAACTGTTAGCGAACTATAATTTACCATTTTTGTTCCAGTAATTTTCTCTCCAAGAAAGTTGCATAAATGATTTCAATTTCGCCTAACGAACGAACTAACGAACCAACAGGTCCAAATTTTTTTATATATTTATAATATGAGAGAAAACTCGAAGCCATTATCACATTCACCGACAAACAGACGAATTACGAAAACAAGAATTACGACAAAAAAAAAAAAAAAAAACATTAAAATAAAAAAAAAAAAATATACAAAAATAATAATAATAATAAAAAAAAATTCTTTGTTTGGTGTTGAAGATAATATGATTAAATTATCACGCTTGAAAACCACTATATTTTGGGGAATTTTTACCTCTAATTAGGGGTATTTTTTATGGGGTAGATTAATCTTATTTTGACGTTTTTGATAAATTAACCTCATTATTAATTTTAAGGAGTTTGATAATAAAATAATTATTTTAATAAGGAGTTATTTTTTACTTAACTTTGAAATTATCAAGCATTCTTTTTATGTGATCTCTAATAAAATTATAAAAATCCACATGAAACCCACCAACGGAAAGGTAACAAACTGTTTTTAAAATTAGTGAGAATTGGATTTGAAACATGGCTTTTGAAAGTACGTACGTCAAAGGAATTAAGAAAATTAGAGGAAGGAAGTGTGTCGTAAACTATTCTGGTAGAGCACATGAAGATATATATATATATATATATATATATATATATATATATATATATATATATATATATATATATATATATATATATATATATATATATATATATATATATATATATATATATATATATATATTTCATTTTTATATAATAGTCTAGAACATGGCTTGGATAATATTAAACTACACTATACATACATACATACATACATGAATATGCGTCATACTTTTCTATAATATACATATATAAAATATAAATATAGATTATGTACGTTAATATATACATTCATATATAAATTTATTCATTCATGCATAAATCTACTTATACATAAGTAAATATTTGCAAGCGTATCTATTCTTCATATATATATAATATATATATATATATATATATATATATATATATATATATATATATATATATATATATATATATATATATATATATATATATATATATATATATATATATATATATATATATATATATATATATATATATATATATATATATATATATATATATATATATATATATATATATATATATATATATATATATATATATATATATATATATATATATATATATATATATATATATATATATATATATATATATATATATATATATATATATATATATATATATATATATATATATATATATATATATATAATATATATATATATATAGAGAGAGAGAGAGAGAGAAGAGAGAGAGAGAGAGAGAGAGAGAGAGAAATAGAGAGAGATAGAGAAAGAGAGAGGGAGTGAGAAAGAGAGATGTATAGAGATAGAGAAAGAGAGAGAGAGAGAGAGAGAGAGAGAGAGAGAGAGAGAGAGAGAGAGAGAGAGAAGAGATAGAGAGAGAAAGAGAGATTGAGAAAGAGAGATAAGAAGAGAGAGAAGTCTGCTATTCTCTAAATTCATGTTGGTAATTGTATACTAAAAATACGAATCAATTTCCTCCTTTTATGATCAATAATACAGCGAGATTTGACCTCCAAAAATAACTGTATTTGAAGGTTTAGGTCTTCCTATAGTCACTTTAGGGTATGGTTGACCCTGGTATGACCTACTAAATGACCCATTTTTATCACACGATGAAACTTTGATAAATTATTGTTAGTCCGTAAAAGAGGTAATTGGGTACCTGGGTATGCAAAGTCATACCTTCTATTTAATGACCTTTTTTGTAGGATTTCACACGTTGGTATAAAATTCAAAGAAATGCAATAAAATTAAAGGTTTTTAAAATTTATATATATATATATATATATATATATATATATATATATATATATATATATTATATATATATATATATATATATATATATATATATATATATATATATATATATATATATATATATATATATATATATATATATATATATATATATATATATATATATATATATATATATATATATATATATATATATATAGTATATATTATTATTTTATTTTACTTTTTTTTTTTTAATAGATTTTAAACTTTTTTAAGACGATGAGAAGGAAAAAATACAAATTTATTTTGATTTGTAATGATAAATTAAAAAAATAAATATGTATAATAAATAAAATGGAATTATATATTCATGCTCAAATAAAAGAATGAAAATAAATAATACTTATATATATATATATATATATATATATATATATATATATATATATATATATATATATATATATATATATATATATATATATATATATATATATATATATATATATATATATATATATATATATATATATATATATATATATCGTTTATATTAGAAAAAAAAAGATATTATATATATATATATATATATATATATATATATATATATATATATATATATATATATATATATATATATATATATATATATATATATATATATATAATATATATATTATATATATATATCGTTTATCATTAGAAAATAAGATATATATATATATATATATATATATATATATATATATATATATATAATATATATATATATATATATATATATATATATATATATATATATATATATATATATATATAGAGGAAGTAAATTCCGATGCTGCCCATAGACA
>SEYY01021044.1:37500-42500 GCA_009176605.1 Armadillidium nasatum
TTTGGAGACAAGGATACCCTGCCTATTCAACCTAAGTTTATGGAGATAAGGATACCCTGCCTATTCAACCTAAGTTTATGGAGACAAGGATACCCTGCCTATTCAACCTAGGTTTATGAAGTTAAGGATACCTTTCCTTTTCAATCTAAGTGTATGGAGCAAGGATACCCTGCCTATTCAACCTAAGTTTATGACGACGAGAATACCCTGCCTATTCAACCTAAATTTTTATTAAGAAAGTTTTTTCATACAGTCATCAAAGTATTAAACTGAAGTTCTAAATTAATACTTACGAACTTCCATCCTGTCTTAGTAAACTGAATAACTGGATTAATTAATTAATTATCAATTAATTTTCACCTTTCTATTCTACAGGAAGCGTTGACTAATTAAGCCTGCGTCAATAAAAAGAGGGTGGGATCCCTCTCAGTATTCTGTTTCACTATATTCATTTAACATCTATTCATTTTCATTAAAGTTTTCGAATACTTCTTTTTAGCCAAAAGATTTAGAAGCATTTTAATTCTTATAAACATCAATTCTATTTTCGTCATTCATTTCATTAATTCTTAGTTTTTCATTCAATCTTTGGGTGTTTCGGGAATATATATATATATATATATATATATATATATATATATATATATATATATATATATAATATATATATATATATATATATATATATATATATATATATAATATATATATATATATATATATATATATATATATATATATATATATATATATATATATATATATATATATATATATATATATATATATATATATATATATATATATATATATATATATATATATATATATATATATATATATATAGTATATATATATATATATATATATATATATATATATATATATATATATATATATATATATATATATATATATATATATATATATATATATATATATATATATATATATATATATATATATACATATATATATAGATATATAGAGAGAGAGAGAGAGAGAGAGAGTCTGACTGACTCGAAGCCTTGTTTCTCAAACCTATTCGTTTTCTAAATATCTTTTTTGCAACCTTATCTCCGATTTCTTTTCTCGCTATTCATTGCGTTACCGACATTTTTCGCTAAAAATATTGGTAGTTGTGGTCCTCATGGTTTTAATTCTTTATAGTAATTAATAAAGACCTTTCATTTTGTGCTTTATCATCCAAATGCTTTACTCTTTCAACATCAAAATTCAAGTAATTTATCTCCAATAAAAAGAGATGGTTGAAAGTGGTCTTGGAGAAAGAACTTTTGTTCTTTGCTAAATTTTTAATTGAGATTGAAAAAACAGCTCTTTCTGATGTCTCAGAGTATATCTTTTAAACTAAATTTTCTACGCAATAATAGCATCTATATATGAGAACACGCTTCTCAAACTGTCCCTTGTTTTAAACTAAATTTTCTGTAAAATAATATATACGTATGAGAACACGTTTTTCAAACCATCCCTTGTTTTAAACTAAATTTTCCACGAAATAATATCATCTACATATAAGAACACGCTTCTCAAACCATCCCTTGTTTTAAACTAAATTTTCCACGAAATAATATCATCTACATATAAGAACACGTTTCTCTAACCATCCCTTGTTTAAAACTAAATTTTCAAAGTAATTATAACATCTACATATGAGAACACGCTTCTCAAACCATCCCTTGTTTTAAACAAAATTTTCCACGAAATAATAACATCTACATATGAGAACACGTCTCTCAAACCATCTCTTGTTCATTATACACTCTCTGAGCTTTCTTTAAATGATCTTTCATCAGATGATCAAATTGCTCCTCTATATGAACAAAATCCTTAGAGGTTTGATTGTTCAAGACAAAGGCAAATATGCCTGCCTTGTTTGAAGACAATGTATTCTATGCGTGGATTAAGAGCCACTTATATCAAAGTAAAAATATATTAAGTAATGAAATGGAAATATTATAGAAATCTAGCTAACAATGCTTTGCGAGAGCTTTGACTTGGACGAAAACTGCATTACGACAAACATATGTTATAAAGTGATTTGCGGATATAAATCGGAAACATAAAAAAAGTAAAAATAGCATAAGAAATTTGTAGGAGAAAATTTAATATATAGTAAGAATGTTCTAGGGTGTGTGTGTGTGTGTGTGAGTGGGGGAGAGAGAGAGAGAGAGAGAGAGAGAGAGAGAGAGAGAGAGAGAGAGGGGGAGAGAGAGAGAGAGAGAGAGAGAGAGAGAGAGAGAGAGAGAGAGAGAAGAGCAGGATCCAAAGTATATGTAAGAAGGGATAGTTATTTCTATAAATATGATAAAAAAGGAGAAGAGAGAGAGAGAAAGAGAGAGAGAGAGAAATTTTTAATTCGATTTCTTGTTTCATCAGTAGTATCGTTCTCTGCAAGAATTTCCATACTTTCAATCGGCTTTTGAAAGTCTGGCATGACAAACCTAATTTGAGCAATGTTGCTCCGAGCATTGGTTTGTATCAAGAAAAACATAAAATTCATAATACGCCAAAAATTATGTAATTTCAATTTCAGACCATTATAATTATAGCTGAAATAACTTTACCTTTTGTAATTTTAGGCCATTATAATTATAGCTCAAATAAATTTACCTTCTTTTGTTTTTATTCTGAATCAACTAAAACAATCTTGTCTTCACTCCATAAAAAGGTGTTAGAGGAGAATCCAAATTTGGAAATGCATTTAGAATAATTATAAACACTGTCGCGATGAATAAGGTAAAATCATCAATCACGTTTGCAGAACTATTCAGAGAAATATTTTTGCAATTTTACCAACCTAATCGTTGTTGAAAAATTAATTTCTTTATTTTTATATTATATAAAAACAAATTTGTATAATTAATATTTAGGCAAATGTTAATTAAAGAAAATGGAGTTTCTTATATTTAAATTAAAGGTTGCCAACTTTATAAATTTATGGTTAGATCTAAAGATTTTTTAGTGCTTTTTTAGTTGTTTTAATGCACTTTGAAGTCAACAGGCACCAAACCAGATACTAAAATTTATCCTGTTTGCCTGTCTATCTATCTATCTATCTATCTCTTTATCTGTTTATTTATATATCTATTTATCTATCTATCTATCTATCTATCTATCTATTATCTATCTTTATCTGTTTATTTATCTATCCATCTATCTATCTATCTATCTATCTATCTATCTATCTATCTATATATATATATATAATATATATATATATATATATATATATATATATATTATATATATATATATATATATATATATATATATATATATATATATATATATCTATATATAATTTCAGTAGGAAATACAGAAGATGAAAGAGAGTTCCACAGAACAGGTGCAACTTGAAAGAAGGATGCAGCATAATGAACAAGCATGGAATTACTAATTTCCATTCAAAATTCATACGGAGAAGCTGCACTAATTGTTCAGCGAGGGTGTCGGAAAAGGTTGTATATACAAGTGGATAGTTCCGTTAAGTACTTACAGCTGTGACACGTATATAGGAAAGAAACTAAATTTCAACATCCCGTCACAATGATAAAGAGTTAAAGAAATTGGAAAGAACAGAACAATTTATATGTTTTCTAACTTTTCAGTCTATTCTATCTAAAAGACGGGTGAAATATGAGCCACCCCAGATATGGGAGCAGAACCCCATACGAGAACTGTTGTTACAATCGTATAGTCTAAGTAACTGAAAAAAAGTTGTGCATCCTGAGCAGAACTCAAACTTATTTGAGGCCGTCCTTGAAACCACTGTGGTATGAAATTTAAATTTCGAGGCATTTTGTTTATGCTTATGCCAAATGATGTTTATATACAGTACAGATGAGAAGAGAGAACCATCTAGAAAAAAGATAATTAGGTACATTTATATATATACTGTATATATTTAGTTTGGCCTCTGGCCTTTGCCCACCAGAGGTGATATAAATATATATATATATATATATATATATAATATATATATATATATATATATATATATATATATATATATATATATATATATATATATATATATATATATATATATATATATATATATATATAATTTACCTCTCTAAGAGTATTATTATAGTATTTCCTATTGTTGTCTGGCTATAACTTTAATTGGAATGAAAAATTTATATTTTAGTTCCGCAAGAGCAGGTTAGGTTAACCATAGTATAAGCATCTTATACTATGGGTTAACTTTGTAATTTTTATAATATTATTAATATTTCGGACCTTTATTAAACCAGGGGGAAATAAAATATTTTAACTTTGTAAAGTTGGTAATTCTAATATTTGTATATTTGTCATGAAAAGAAAAAAATAAAGAAATTTTTTGTCATAATAAATTTTTTTTTCTTTTTTTTTTTTTTGAGTTTCACCTTTCTCTTTATTTAGATTTAACAATTTGTTATATCTGAAAAACTAATTTGACAACCTAATCTTGACTTTAAAGCCGGTAAATGTACGATAACGGCCAGCAAATAGGCCTAACCTAAATATACTACTGTTAATATATAAATCAATAAATACTAAACTTTTACATCGAAATAAACGAAGAATAAAAATAAAAGAATTTAAAAAAAAATATCAAATTCATATTTTTCTTAACTTAATTATCAGATAACATTACCAAACATTCCGAAACTAATTTTTTTATTGCCCCCTAGAATACCAAAGGCAAAATACTTCTCTACATATCATAGAAGATCCATTCCCTGTCTTCCTCCACTTGCTGACCCTACAAAAGATGTGTGTGTGTGTGTATGTGAGATAAAATTTTTTATTGATAATGGCTTAAAAAATTCAGAAACGTTAAAAATAAAATAAAAACAAAAATTAATATAGTTTATCTGGATTTTGAATGAAGCTTGAGGAGGAAAAAGCATTCAAAATCCTAAAAAAGTTAGCTTCACACCAATAGATAAGACAATAAACTAATTTTACAAAGCCTCTTCACAGAAATTTAC
>SEYY01021044.1:45000-47500 GCA_009176605.1 Armadillidium nasatum
GTCATGTGTCAGACATAATTTCTTCTCACTAACACACTTATTTCACTCTTCAATCCTTCCAGGTGTTTTTCCCTCTACCCTTAAACATGTCCCGCTTGATTCCAATCCTTAGGAAAGACTACCCCTACCTCTCTAATAACTACAGGTTATCCATCACACACACCATTAGCAAAATATTTAAACAACTGACGGAATATTTCACCTGAAACTCATTATTTAGCGATTTCCAGTTTGGTTTCAGAAAAGGACGTCCGACTTCGGGAGCATTTATTTGCCTAACTGAAAAACTTTACAAAAATCTAGAAAATAAACATTCGTTCGCCCTTCTGTTATAGATTTTACTAAAACTTTTGACACAATAGACCATGATATCCTCTTAAACCAGATTAAATAAGATAGGCTTTGACGGCTCAAACTTACAGTGTTTTTAAATTTTTCTCAAAGGAAGAAAAAAGTATGTAAAGCTGGGTGTTATACTTTCTAACACATAAATAAAAAATGGTGTTACACAGGGTTCTATACTAGCACAGCTTCTATTTTCAATATATACAAACGACTTAATCAACTCATACAGCTCCTTCTCTGTCTCGTTCATAGGTGATATATCTATGTTGATCAATGACAAAAACCTCGAAACTATCTCAAAAAAAAAAAAAAAAAAAAAAAAATTAAAGCATTTAATCAAACATGACGATGTGGATCGACGCAAATAAGCTGTCATCAAACTTTTAAAAAAACTCAAACATTATTAAAAGCAACAAAAGCGTAGGAAATAATTTTAAAATTAAACTAAGCGATATCGAATTAACCCGAACAATCAACGCAAAAATTCTTGAAATCAAATATTAAAAACCAACCTTTAAGGAGCACATAAACACCATTAGTTAAAACTCGCAAAGTAAATCCATTCTACTGTCTGTACTGCGAAAGATATATTTAGCACATGTATCCACCCCACTTATTATACTGCCTCTCCTTATATGGAACCACACATTAAACAAACACACATCAAATCATAACAATGCAAAAACGAATCATAAGGCTCCTTAGTGGCAGAAGAGATTTTTATAGTCATACAACACTTATTCAAAAGCTTAACAACATATTGCAATTTGATCATCTCTCTCTCTCTCTCTCTCTCTCTCTCTCTCTCTCTCTCTCTCTCTCTCTCTCTCTCTCTCTCTAAAAGGAAATACACAAAGTAATATACAATAATATATGTGAATTCCTAAGAATAAACCATCTATAAATAATCAGACTGAACGGGGAATAATAATACGAAGTTACACCAATCTACAGGCTGATTTGAAAATGAAAGATCAGTAAAATCATATGCGCGGAAAATTTAAAAAAAAAATTACATAAATTCGTACTGATCTATTATTATTATTATTATTATTATTATTATTATTATTATTATTATTATTATTATTATTATCAGACGTTCTACAATTGTCATTATTGTTATCATTTATCTAGTATTACTATTATTAGTATGACTATTATTTCTACTATTGTTAATCTATTATTATTATTATTATTATTATTATTATTATTATTATTATTATTATTATTATTATTATTAGTATGACTATTATTTCTACTATTGTTAATCTATTATTATTATTATTATTATTATTATTATTATTATTATTATTATTATTATTATTATATAAGTGTTATTTTTAGTATTATTATTACTATTACATTAAATATTGCTGTCGTCGTTAAAAAGTTATTATTAATATCAGTACTTTCAATAGTGTGATGATATAGTAGTATTTTACTCTTATTCTTATCGTTATTATTTATATTTTTATCCCATATGAAATTATTATTATCATAACTATAAATATTCATCATCAGTTATTTATTATTATTATTATTATTATTATTATTATTATTATTATTATTATTATTATTATTATTATTATTATTATTATTATTATTAATATTATTATTATTATATATTATTTTATTATTATTAATCTTTTTTCTTCTTCTTCTCTTCTTTCTTCTTCTTCTTCTTCTTCTTCTTCTTCTTCTTCTTCTTCTTCTTCTTCTTCTTCTTCTTCTTCGTTCTTCTTCTTATTATTATTATTATTATTATTATTATTATTATTATTATTATTATTATTATTATTATTATTATTATTATTATTATTGTTAGTTCTTTCCTCTAGCAGCTAATTTTCAGAGAATTGGACTATAAAAATATTATTATTATTATTGTTGTTATTATAATTAATATTATTTATATTATTATTAAAATATTATTGTTATTATTATGATTATTATTACTATTATTATTATAATTATTTTCCATTACTATTTTTATTATTATGATTATTATTATTATTATTATTATTATTATTATTATTATTATTATTATTATTATTATTATTATTATTATTATTATTATTATTATTATTATTATTATTATTATTATTATTATTATTACCATTATTATTGTTGTTGTTATTATTATTATTGTTATTAT
>SEYY01021044.1:55000-57500 GCA_009176605.1 Armadillidium nasatum
AGACAGAGAAAGATATTGGTCCCACTGACAGAGTGTAAGCCCTTCCAGGGAGAAAATAAAGAATAATATATATATATATATATATATATATATATATATATATATATATATATATATATATATATATATATATATATATATATATATATATATATATATATATATTGAGAGAGCAGTAGATCATGTATGAGTGTATTTGTGTGTGGATGTGAATGTAATGAAAGTATAGATATAACTTAATGTGTGACCCGATTGAGGTGTAAATAAATGCATAAAATGTTCAGTATTTTTATACACCTTTAACATGATTAAAAATTATGATGTTGTATAATATAAACTTATTTTTATACTTTAAATTTATTGTTTTAAAAATTACAAAAATAAATTTTCAAAATTATAATCATAAATATCAGAGCTTATAAAGTGGAAAAAAAAAAATTTATTTCGGGATTCCCGCCAAAATTTTAAATTTATCTTCAGTTTCGCGCGCAAAAAATTAAGTTGCAAGTAAAGGAATACAAATGAAAAAATTGAATCTAATTATATATATATATGAAAAAAAAAGAAGTTTTAGTCTGTTATTATGTTTAAATAAAATCTTGTGATTGTAGTGTATCTTACATTGATATATTATATATATATAATATATATATATATATATATATATATATATATATATATATATATATATATATATATATATATATATATATATATATATATATATATATATATATATATATATATATATATATATATATATATATATATATATATATATATATATATATATATATATATATATATATATATATATATATATATATATATATATATATATATATATAATATATATATATATATATATATATATATATATATATATATATATATATATATATATATATATATATTATAATATATATATATATATATATATATATATATATATATATATATATATATATATAATATATATATATATATATATATATATATATATATATATATATATATATATATATATATATATATATATATATATATATATATATATATATATATATATATATATATATATATATATATATATATATATATATATATATATATATATATATCGATATATATATATATATATATATATAATAATATATATAATATATATTATATATATATATATATATATATATATATATATATATATATATATATATATATATATATATATATATATATATATATATATATATATATATATATATATATATATATATATATATACTATATATATATATATATATATATATATATATATATATATATATATATATATATATATATATATATATATATATATATATTCCAAATCATGTTAGGCATTGATTTAATGTTTAAAAGACATTGATTATTTTATAACATAATACCTTGTCTTTAGAAACGAAAGAAATTTTTGGTGGAAATATATATATATATATATATATATATATATATATATATATATATATATATATATATATATATATATATATATATATATATATATATATATAATATATATATATATATATATATATATATATATATATATATATATATATATATATATATATATATATATATATATATATATATATATATATATATATATATATATATATTATATATATATATATATATATTTAATGAGTTCATTTCTTTTGGCTGTTCCATTTAAATTCATTCCATCCCCCTCCCCCCCCTCTTCTCTGCTTTGTATGTAGCTTGAAAATCTCAGTTCTTCAGTATCTGCTTTTGTGAATCATTAATTGTGTATATCTTCCGCCTCTTTAAAACCGAATATATCTCAATTTGTGGTTCTCCTTTGAAACATCTCGTATTCATTTATAACTAATATATCGTTACTATAAAAATAATAATAGTAATAGCAAGTGCCAAATATTTAATATATCTAAAATCTAGTGTCTGAAACTTGCGATTCCTTTTGGCATTTGTTCCTTGGTTTTGGTGCCATTCCTTGAGAGCTTAACGCATTTGCGATCGTAAGTCATCTCATCAATATTGTAATTCCTCTTAACTTTCTTATCAAAATTCACTTCGTTTATTTCATTTGTTTAAAGCAAGAATAGAAGATAAGATAATTTTTTGCTTTTGTTATAGCCCATCATTATTTTTCAAACTATATATATATATATATATATATATATATATATATATATATATATATATATATATATATATATATATATATATATATATATATATATATATATATATATATATATATATATATATATATATATATATATATATATATATATATATATATATATATATATATATATATATATATATATATAATATATATATATATATAATATATATATATATATAATATATAGTATATAGTTCACAAGAGTAGTTTTTTATTGTAATTGCGAAAGTTTTAGGAGAGTGATGAAAGAGTACGACGGCTATGGAAGATATTGACATAGATCTG
>SEYY01021044.1:100000-102500 GCA_009176605.1 Armadillidium nasatum
ATATATATATATATATATATATATATATATATATATATATATATATATATATATATATATATATATATATATATATATAGCCCAGTAAAGGCCTTCGTCCTGTTAGTGGCAACATCAGTTTCTTGCTTTTAGCTTTGAAATCCCATCCAGAGTTCTCTTGAAGACTGTTTCTCTGTGCAATGTTTCCATTGCTAGTCCTTGAGAACAACACTCCTAGGTGGGGTTTCCCTCCTATTAGGGGGGCTAGCATCTTCCATCACTCTCTTAGAGTTCTCTGAAATCATATATTTGTATATACACTTAAATTTCCATTCCTGGTCCTATAGAGTTGCTGCGAGTCACAAAGTAACAAGAATAAGATAGTTAATAAAAAGTTTATGAGACATGAATCGGAGCTGCAATTATTTTGAACGCCATATTTTTATAATTAAGTGACGTCTCAGACACTTATTTAATCTTAAGTGAACTAAAAGAAAGGTGGGCCGAAGATAGATGCTAAAAGAAGAAGGTTTAGAAATACTTTCTTTCATACATTGTCGAATGTTTTCGATACATCTAGGGTTATGCAAATATTTTTGAATGTGAACACCAAATAATAGGATCACATTCATCAATCGAGCGTTTTATATCCCCAATATTTTAAAATTTTACTGTTAAGAATAAATTCTATACTTTGTAAAGAACAGATGTAAATGTTATTAGACCAATGATTGAAGGGAAGATTGATTTAGTTCACATTTCCAGTTTCCAGGGAACGTTAGAGGGGAAGCAATTTATCAAAGGAAGGGTGCAAGCTCACGAAACCAAGTTTTGAAAATGAAAAGGAGCACTGTAAATCTGAGGGACATAAATGAATTCAAAATGAGTTCAGATAACTTTCAAATCGACTGTATATTTTAAACTCAAATTTTGGGTTAGTTTGCCTCCCTCTGATTTATTTTGAGAGATACTGTCAGATCCACATATGTCCCTCCTTGGTATTTAGCTCAGAAAGAGCAGCTGTATATATATACAAGGGGAGTCAGAAAAATAACGCCTGCTAATGCGTTGTCAAGCAACGGAAACAGGTATAAAAATCAGACCTGCGTTGAAAGATTGAAGCTTGTAGAATAGATTTGACATCGAACGGTATAGTTATTTGGTTTCATTGTTGGGCAGTGATAGAAAAATGAAAGCTAAGTGATACTTTGTTGAAGCAACGTGCAGTGATTGAATTTTTGATGCCAAGTGTACAGAATGCGACTGAAATTCATCATCGTTTACTCAAGTTGTATGAACGAACATTATAGATGTTAGCAACTCTCGCCGAGGTCCATAAAGCAGCTTTTCCAATAAGGTGAAATGTCGATTCCTATACTCCAGAATAATTGCCAATTACATCAACGTGAGCCTGAATTCCCTTAGTTTCAGTAGTCACTGTAATTGGGCAATTACTTCTCGGAGTATCATGAATCGACATTTCACCTTTATTGGAAAGAGCTGCTTTATGGACCATCGGCGAGAGTTGCTAACATCTATAATGTTCGTTCATACAACTTGAGTAAACGATGAGAATTCATCGCATCTGTACACCTTTGGCATTCAAAAATTCAACATTATCACTATTAGCTTTCATTTTATATCACTGCACAACAATGAAACAAATAACTATACAGTTCGGTGTCAATCTATTCTACAGTTCAATCTTTCGAATGCAGGTCTGAACATGTTTATACCTGTTTCCGTTGCTTGACAACGCATTAGCAGGCGTTATTTTTCTGCCTCCCCTTGTATATATACAGCTGCTCTTTCTGAGCTAAATACCAAGGAGGGACATATGTGGATCTGACAGTATCTCTCAAAATAAATCAGAGGGAGGCAAACTAACCCAAAATTTGAGTTTAAAATATACAGTCGATTTGAAAGTTATCTGAACTCATTTTGAATTCATTTATGTCCCTCAGATTTACAGTGCTCCTTTTCATTTTCAAAACTTGGTTTCGTGAGCTTGCACCCTTCCTTTGATAAATTGCTTCCCCTCTAACGTTCCCTGGAAACTGGAAATGTGAACTAAATCAATCTATTCCCTTCAATCATTGTCTAATAACATTTACATCTGTTCTTTACAAAGTATAGAATTTATTCTTAACAGTAAAATTTTAAAATATTGGGGATATAAAACGCTCGATTGATGAATGGTGATCCTTATTATTTGGTGTTCGACATTTCAAGAAATATTTGCATAACCCTAGATGTATCGAAAACATCGACAAGTAGAAAAAAGTATTCTAACCTTCTTCTTTTACATCTTCTTCGCCACCTTTCTTTTAGTTCACATTGTAAGAGTTGAAATAAGTGGTCTGAGGACGTCACTTAAATTTATTAATAAAAATATGGCGTTCAAAATAATTGCAGCCTCCGATTCATGTCTCATAATTTTTATTACTACTTATTCTTGTACTTTGTGATGCGCAACTCTATAGGACAGGATGGAATTAAGTGCGTATCAATATAATGATTC
>SEYY01021045.1:0-23617 GCA_009176605.1 Armadillidium nasatum
TATATATATATTATATATATATATATATATATATATATATATATATATATATATATATATATATATATATATATATAGACTGGCCCATCGTTATAGGGGGGGAAATTTTTCCGCATATATTTTTGGTCTCACCCCCCAATATTGTTACCATTCCACTAAAAATCTTGTGTAAAAAATTTGGTGTAAATATTTTAATGATAAGTCGGCCCTCAGGGCACATGAAAATTGAAATCATGGAAATATTTGAAAATGTGTTTTATGTGTTACTCTATTTGCTAATTTCTCATATTACCGTTTATTATATTGAAAACTTCACTATATTACATTTCTTGCAGCTGATCAACACCTTTCAAATGGTATATTTATAACTATTGTATCACTTAAATTAACCGAATTATGATAAAGAAAGTATAATTTTGTATAAAAAATCTCGAATTTTTTCAATTTCCTTTGGCGCTAAAATTTTATTAAGTAATATTTAAATAAAGTTTTCTATGATAAATATAGGCATGTTATGCCCTTTGATGTGAAACATGTAATATGGCGATGTGATGATTCTAACATGTATAATTTGATGTTTTTCCTATCGCAAGAAACACAACATCTCCAAGAAAACAGACTGCAAGCATATTTGGAGACACGTGATTTCTTTTCGGTCGACGGGAGACATATAAATTCGCGAGTCAGTGCCCAAGGTTTAGTTCATAACATCGTCTCTTACTGGGAAGTTGCTTTTAAGTAAGGTCAATTATTTTCGCATAATGTCTAATCGTCGATTGTTGAGAAAAGATACTTCAGTCTACCTAATAGGAAATTACTCTCCACAAATTGTTGGCAGCAAACTTCCGTCCATCAAACAAGTATTAAGTGTCTTATTTTTTAACCTCCGAGAAGTAAAACTTTCAGTACGAGAGAGTAGTAAATTAGTTATTGAAGAAGTTGAAGTTATTGGAAAAAAATTGGAAAATAAATCACAATTACGAAAATTTGTTATTTGACAACATTCAATATATATAAACAGAAGATAATAACAAAGGAAAAATACATGTAATAGATACGGAATTAGCTGCAAAAAAATTCATATGCCTTACTGAAATAGTAGGTATATTATATTATTATTATTATATATATATATATATATATATATATATATATATATATATATATATATATATATATATATATATATATATATATATATATATATATATGTGTGAACAATCTCTATTATTTTCCAGAGGCATCAGTTTCAGATTTCAGTTCTCTGCTTGAAAGTTTCGATGAGGATGATAATATGCATGAAGAAGAGGAAGAAAGATGTCAAGATGGAGGATCATCGGCTTCACCAGAACCAAAGAAAAGAGGATCGGTACATAGAAAAAATGTAATTACCGAAAAGTTAGTTGCCGCTTTAGATAAGTGTAAAGTCAGCGACAGGGATGCAGTTCACGTAATAACAGCCGTAGCGCAAGCTCTGGAGTTTGACATTCATACTCTATCTATAAGCCGAACCACAATACAACGCTGCAGGCAAAGTTTGCGCAGAGAAATTGCAGAAAAACTTAAGTCATATTTTAAGGACATAAGCTTTACAGCTCCTGTAGTTCATTGGGATAGTAAACTGTTAAGTGTTTTAAATGAAAGTTACATGGAAGACAGATTATCAATAATTATTACAAATGGAGATATAGAACAGATTATAATAATCCCAGTCATACCGAATTCATACGGTAGAGAGCAAGCCCATGCAATTTTCGAAGTTCTATTTGATTGGGATATGGCAGATAAAGTTAAAGCATTATGTTGCGATACAACAGCTTCCAATTCTTGGTAGGATTAATGGTTGTTGCAATATATTGGAACAAATGTTAGAAAGAGACTTATTGTATTTACCATGTAGGCATCACATTTATGAACTTGTATTGAAAAGTGCATTTGATAAATTGATGCCACCCTCCGGTGGGCCTGACGTTCCCTTGTTTAAACGTTTCAAGCAATCGTGGAGTAAAATTGACAGCACGAAAATCAAATCCCCAATGGAAATAACTCGTGTTCAGAAAATCTTTAAAAGTGATATAACTGAAATTCTTTCCTTTGTCGACAATATTTTGAAAACTCATCTGCCTCGCCATGATTACAATGAGCTGTTGGAACTTACGCTGTTATTCCTTGGGAGAAGTTATAAAGTTCCAGTTCGAGCTCCTGGGGCAGTACATCATGCACGGTGGATGGCAAAAGCAATTTATTGTCTAAAGATCTTTTTATACAGAGATCAATTCCATCTAACAGTTTCAGAAGAGACAAGTATTTTACAATTATGTATTTTTATTGTAAAATTGTATATCAAAGCATGGTACACAGCTCCCTTTGCACATCTCGCGCCTTATCATGATCTTCTGTTTTTAAAAAAAATAATACTTTTCAAGGAAATTAATCGTGATATTGCGGATGCCGCATTACTTAAATTTAAAAATCATATGTGGTACTTATCTGCAGAAGCTTCTGCATTTGCGTTTTTTGATGACAACATTCCCGTAAATGTTAAAAGAAATATGGTTGATGCATTAAAAAGTGATTCATTATTTGGAGAGGCTAATAAAATAGAAATCGACGTAAGGAGTAATATCTTGAACCTGGAAATTTCTGATTTCGTTTCGAAACATTCAAAACGTTTTTTTGAAAGGTTCAATTTGCCTTCAAATTTCCTAGAACAAGATCCACAAACTTGGAGAATAAATGAACAGTATAAACATTGTCTTAAGATTGTTGAAAAAATAAAAGTGGTTAACGATGCAGCCGAAAGAGGAATTAAGTTAATTCAGGAGTATAATAGTAAATTAACAAAAGACGAAGAGCAGAAAAATTACATAATCCAAGTTGTGGCATCTTACCGTAAACGTTTCCCTGATGTAAGCAAAGCAACCATATCATCTTCATTTTGAACTATAATCAAGATCGATCTATTAACTATTTTTAGCCTTTAATTACAATGTATATTTTTTATTACTCATAAATTATGCAGTAAATTCAATAAAGAAAATGTTTATTTATATCATTGTTGTTCATTTCCAAATCTTGTTTTCAAAAGCTGATTTTTTAAATTTTTCAGTTTCTTCAGATATTTTATCTCCCATGAGGGTCGGCTTAATATTAAAACAATTTCATGAAACTTGGTATACATTACTTTTAAATGAAATAAATATATTATATATATATATAATATATATAATATATATATATATATATATATATATATATATATATATATATATATATATATATATATATATATATATATATATATATATATATATATATATATATATATATATATATATATAGTTTATTAAATATAAACGTAAAATATTTATTTTTATATAATCCGTAACAATTAAACTTGGTAAAAGTTAATATTAAATTTTTATTAAATACTGGAAGACAAGGCTTTTGTTTTATACAAATGTTGTTAATTTGTGTCATGCTAACTCTAACATCAAGGTTCTTAAGCAGGTCTTTCATAGAATCATATAGGGAGTTCCAACGAGTAAAACTTGGTGTTTTAAACTTTCTTCCCAACTACTTCTTGATTTTCACAGCAGTTGTAGTTTTCCTATTTTAGGCAATCCACAATGTCTTTGCTTTGGAAAGTGTCTTATTAAATGGATCCTTGGAACCAGAGAAACAGCGAAGAACTTTCGAAACTTCTCTAGTACACAAGATGTTTAATGTTTGGGAAATGGAACATCGATGTTTAAGTAGGCAAAGGGCATCGTGTTTTTCAAGCAGATATTTTGATAGAGCGCAAATTTGCATTTTTGCGCTCTTAAAAAAGTTGTTGAGCGCAAATGCAAAAGCGCAAATTTTTGAAATTTCGCTAAAACTCAAAAGCGCAAATTTTTTTCATAAAACGCAAATTGCCCTTATGCGCTTTGCGCTTTCATTTGCGCTTATGCCCACCTCTATATATATATATATAGTATATATATATATATATATATATATATATATATATATATATATATATATATATATATATATATATATAATATATATATATATATATATATATATATATATATATATATATATATATATATATATATATATAATATAATATATATATATATATATATATATATATATATATATATAATATATATATATATATATATATATATATATATATATATATATATATATATATAATATATATATTAGTATATATATATATATATTTAATGTTGCAATAAATATATATATATATATATATATATATATATATATATATATAATATATATATATATATATATATATATATAATATATATATATATATATATATATATATATATATTATATATAGTGTATGAGTTTGTGAAAAATTATCATACCGATACGTTACTTTTAGAAATCATTTATAAATTACTAGAATCCATTTAGAAAGCCTTAGGATCCATTTTAAAGCCACTATAATACCTTTTAGAAAACATTAGATACTATTTTGAAAAAGTTAGAAATTAATAAGTTAGAAATTTTTGCTCTAACGTTTTAAAAAGTTTAGAGGCTCAAGCATTTGGAGCTGGATTTTGAAAATGAGTTTCTGTCCAAGATTCTTGTGAAAATACATCTGGAACCAAACCCGGAGTCCTGAGTTTGGAATTCGAAATCCGGAGTCCCGAGTCCCAAATCCGGAGCCACATATAGCTCAACATCTCAAATTAAATAAAACCCAAACTTTTAATCGAATTTATTTAAAAATCTTGCAACTGCAACCTTCGGAACTAAAAATAAATGGCAGAAATTTATTCTTAGATAAAAATATTAGGGTAATATTTTATGGCAAAACGAACTTCACCTCACTTCAGCTCTTTTGGCTTTTAACCTTAACACAATCTGCCAATTAATGTAAAATAAAAAAAAAAAATCAACATATAGTCCGCAGTTTTAATGAGCTACTACTACTAATAATAATAATGATAATAACGATAATAATAATAATAATAGTAATAATAATAATAATGAAATAATAATAATAATAATAATAATAATAAATAATAATAATAATAATAATTTCTAACATGCTATATATAATTTTTTTTTTCAAAAATTAAAAATGAAATGGAAAAAGTAATGTACTTGTTTGTGTGTTTGCATCCGTAGATAATCCGTATGAATATATCTTCATTTGCTATATATGAAAATTATATATTATACACATTCCCATTTGTGTATATGTATACATCACGATTATGTAAATTTTAGTCCCATATTATTCACATATTTGAATGTGTAACTGGCCACCGCTGTCCCAGGACAAAGAAACCACTATTCAGTAAACGTTCATTTTGAAACTTACATTTCAGATATAAATATATATTTTTTTCAGCGGTCATGTTAAAAAATAAACATTTAAAACTATTGTTATTTCAAGTTTTTGCATCCTATGTTGCCTTGTTTTTATTTAACAATATGTCCAATTATTTGAATGAGACTCAGAAAAGGACTTCATCGGAAGAAAACACGTTCAAATTATTAGGTAATGATCCCATATCGGATACCTTGACAGTTCAGAAAAAAATATACCCAGACTTTAGTCACTGCTCGACAAAGAGTCTAAATTCTAAATATATTCAATGGGGAAACTACAGAGTTCTACAGAATTATGTGAAAGCTACAAAAACATTTCCCTGTAACAAAAGTGTTACTTATGCCACTCACGGAGAGCTCGGATTTCTTCATAATTTAGTTGAACTTGCTTCAAGATGGCAGGTTAGATTCACTTACAAAAATTTCTGTGGACAAATTGCATGCTAATATTATACTGATATTTATGAAAAAGTAAGTGTCTTCTACATATATATCTGTAGATTGATAATATATTTTAAATTTGACACCATCAAAATTCGAGTTACATTGAAAGTTTCCAGACACCTCATAATAATTTCTGAAATTTCGAATTCTATTCATTTTTAAAAATAAATAATTAAAAATATTTTATTTTATAAAAGATATTTACAATAAAGATGTAAAAATTTGTAAATTCTTTTTATTACTAAAAATTAACTTATCATTTATAATTTAACTTAAATATTCGAAGTTAAAAATTTAGATAAAGTTTTTCAAATGTTTTTAAAAGGATCAAATTCTCCATTCATTCTTTTGTGGTAGTTTGAACTTAAATAATGATTTTGATTGTCTTTTTTTAACTTTTTAAATACAGGGTCCAATAAGTGTGGCTGTCTATGCTCCAGGTGAATCTTTCCAGAAAACACTGGAAGTTATTTTTCATCTTCGTGAGTGCAGCCATAATGAAGTAAAGAAATTAGTTACTTTTCATATTTTCTTTGAATCTGATCGGATACCAAATGGGGTAAGTACTATTCAATTTGGTAGGTTTTCGATAAAAAAAAGGTGAATTTTTGGTTTAGATTTGAATAATTCAGGTGGATTATTTCCAAGGACAATTTTTGATCAGAGGAAACACTCTCATTCTGCCTACACACACACACCTGACTGGGTTGTCCAGTTTTGAGCTAATATTATATTTGGTTCAGAACCACGAAAAACACATAAGATAGGGTTTGCACTCTCACTGTTTGAAAACAAACACTAGAGTACAGGTTAGAATTAGCATGACGATTAAGTCAAAAGCCATGGAGTTGGAAAGAAGAGTGGATAAGAAAATTTGGAGAAAGAAGTGGCACGAGCTCTCCTCAGCTTGTCAGAGGAAGAGGAGGACTGCTATTTGGAGTTTTGGAAGAATCAGTTTCTGTTGTAATCAAAAGGGTAAAAGGAGATTAACTTAAAATTATTAAGAGACTTGAGAGAGTCATTAAGAAATAAAGAGTTGATAAAGAGAAAAGGCTTTCCAGGACAGCTATTTGAGAAGAATCATTCCAGATTCGCGATGTGTATTCCTTGCAGGAACTAATAATACCCAAGTGCAAAAAAAAAAAAAAAAAAAAAAAAAAACTAGGATTAAGTGAAATTACACTGAATGTGCCTCAGAACACTCAACTTCCTTGAAGCTTATTTGAAGATTATTAAGGATAAAGATAGACGAAGGTTTGAGTTATATTTTTTAAGTAGATATGGTAATTGTGTAGATTATGCTAAACAGAAATATTGAAAGAAATGATCTTTTGAGGCATTGAAAACAACCATGCTATCTCTGCCCAAAATAGAAAACCGAGTAAGATGGTAAGTCTGTTGATTTACTGTCATTTTTAGTTCAATTGTTTGTCGCTAATTGTGAAATTATTTCAAAACAAAAGATATAACGGTAGGTGTAGTAGTCGGCACAGGATGGAGTGACAGATACGTAATTTATGAAAAGAATTGGGATAGGACATAACTCTGCAGTCAGAGAAACACTTCAATTTCATAGACTTAAAGAACGGTGGTCGTCTGCAACAGCTTCTGTAGAACAACCGGAAAGGAAGTCAAAAAGATACTTACAGGGAGAAGAAAGATGACGATAGATGGGAGTTAGAAATCGAATCTTTGTGTCAGATTCTATAGAACAATTAGGATTTTTCTGATATCTGAATAAAAATGCCAGTGAAAAGAGAAAGAAGTTTAAATTATGAATGATTTTATGAAAGTCATACTAGGGATCTGAAATAAATTAGGAGAAACAATAATTTTGACTCACTTCCGCTTAGGATAGATTCGAAAAATTTGGGAAGAACAGAGAGGGATTAAATCTGTAATAACAATAATGATAATAATAATAATAATAATAATAATAATAATAATAATAATAATAATAATAATAAATGAGATGATGATAAAGACTATTAAATATTGTGATAGCACTGCAATGTAAGTAATTATATATAATTATATAATGATTATTATAAAATTATAATGCAATTGCAATATAATTATAGATACCAAAAGCTAATGAACTTTTGAGCCCGAAAATCAACTGTTCCATAAAACTCCACGACATTGATTACTGGAACAGTTCCCACCACTTGAACGAGTTTCTCTATCCCGTCAATGTTGCTAGAAATGTTGCCAAATCAAATTCAGCAACTTACTTTTACTTTACATCAGATATTGAGTTGTATCCTTCCCTTAACATCATTCCAGGTACGTATATAAGTGAATAAATAAAAAATCTGATAAGCAAATCGATATGTAAAATAAATAAATAAATGAATGAATCATGTTCTCTGATATTGAAATAATATTATATATATTATATATATATATATATATATATATATATATATATATATATATATATATATATATATATATATATATATATATATATATAATATATAGAGAGAGAGAGAGAGAGAGAGAGAGAGAGAGAGAGAGAGAGAGAGAGAGCTGGGGATTAACTCGTTAATTAATGTCGTTAAATTTTTCATTAACGATTAACGTTGTCGTTAATAAAAAAATCCTTAACGGACTTATTAACGCTTATACATTTTTTTTGTCGTTAATGCAAGTCCGTTAATCGAAAATTTTGTTTAAAAAAAATTTAAAACCTTTTCGATCATGTATATTGGGAAGAAAACTTTAGATCTAAATGATGTCTGGATATTTCAAAACTGTTATTCCTTCTTCATACATTTATACGGTACACAACACAAGCCTATCAGCAACCAATGACAACCTTTATGCCAGTACCTTTTAACTTTTTAATGTCCATCATCCAATTTTAATATTTTTATGTGAGTAAAATTGTCGAAGAGCTCATCCCAACAAAATATGCTATAAAATTCAAAAATAATATTGATGATAAATAAATATTTAAATAATATACCATACTGAAAATACACTTTTATTCCATTCTTGTAACAAAAAAATCGATATTGATATAAGTTTGATTGAAAATTTTCTGCAAAGTTTTTATTTATTTACATTTGTAAATTGTAAATCTAATAAATTGAATTATTTTTATAAATTTTATTTTTGTCTGCTCAGAAGTTTAAATCAATTTTACTAAAGAAGCTTTAGCTTTTCAGAATATATGTTTCCACCTAAACTAATTAAAAAAAAAAAAAAAAAAAAAAAAAAAAAACGTGATAGAATCAATTAAGTGCTGAACTTTTTAAATAGTTAATTATATAAAAAAAAATTAGCGTTGATGATCATCGATGGAATTAACGAATAAACGATTAACGTCGTTAACATTCTTCGTTAACTGATTAACGATAAACGACGTAAACTTTTTGATTAATTGTGCCCAGCTCTGTATATATATATATATATATATATATATATATATATATATATATATATATATATATATATATATATATATATATATATATATATATATATATATATATATATATATATATATATATATATATATATATATATATATATATATATATATATATATATATATATATATATATATATATATATATATATTATGGGTTTCCACCACTCGCGGAACTGTCCTTTTCATGGAAGGGCAGAATTATAAAATAAAAAGATAACCCACACAAATCCAAGCCTAACGCAAATCTCTATGATGCGGAGGTCTTAAAGAAAGGAAGATTAAATGCAGAAGGAAAAACATATGATAACAGTAGTCTCACAGATTAGAGGTAGCTGCATAGAAAGAGGAACCACAAGCAGTAAACCTGAAGTGTCCAATATTCACAAAATGTATGTAAAAACAAAACAAAACTTGTGCTACAAGGGCAACGCAATGGTGATGGAATACGTTAGGTCAGTTCCCTCGAGTATTAGCAGTTATAGTACCAATTGAAAAGAGATAGTTCTCCAACGTCAAACCTCAAAGATAAAGGGTCAAGAGAGTTTGAAGCAGGGGACAGTTTATTAATTTTTTTAGTCTTAGAATCAATCCTGTCCAAAAGAAGGGTATAACTTAAGCCCCCCTCCCCGAACCTACCCCACAAATTTTGCGAACAGTACTTCAAACAAGTGTGGTTAAGACCTTCACATAATTGGAGTAACTTTTCAGAAGAATAATAATTAACCCAACCTGAACACAACTCTCAGCCAAGATGAGATTTTCAAGATTATTTATTGTATATGTTCAGATCATGAATATTTATGTTGTTCACAGGAAAGGCTGGAAAACCATTGAAGGGGAGGGTTTGACTTATTTGAAATTATTTGAAAAAAATTTTTTTATCCGATTCTCCAGAAAATTTCAGTATATATAGCTTTTTCCCCGACGAAAATAGTCGATTCCTAACGTTTTTACGAGGGATTTAATGTTTAGCAGTTATTTGGGAATGTTTTTCAAAATTTAAATCTACGGTGAAGCCACATAAAAAATATTTTTGGTCTGAAATTTGGAACATATGTTCCTTATTCTATTGGCTACAAAAACTTTTGATAAAATTTTCCTCCCAGAGTTACACAAAAAACAGTATTAGTCCAAGACTGACTCACTATCAAAAGAAATTATTTTTTGAAAAAAAAAAAATTCAAATTTTTTAGGAAAAATATTTATAAAAAAAAAAGTATAATTACTACGTAAATAAATTTTGGCACACTTATAGAGGAGTGTTGGGGCTACAAATTCTTCTATATATTTTGTTCGATCTAATTTGTTTTTTCCGAGATATGATCTCTCAAAAAAGGTCCATTTTTAGAAAATTTTCAAAATTTTTAAAAGTTTGAGAGGCTATACCTTCCTTCAAACAATTAGCATTTAATAATGCTTTAAATAAATGTTGTAGACCTATCTCTCCTCTAAACAATGTTTAAATTTAATACAAAAATCCTGGTGAGAATTTTTTTAAATAATTTTTTCTCCGAAAGGGTAACAAATTTTTCAAAAAAAAATTTGACTGATTATACCTCTTTTTTTGGACGTGATATCAAAGATCTGTTTCCGCCGAATGCAAGAAATTGGGGCTAAGATTGTTCAGGTCAATTTTCATCTCATGTGGACAAATATTTTTTTCCCACTAATTCTTTTTTTTGTTGAGTTATGACCACTAATAACTATGAAACCGTTATAGACTCATAAAAACACTAAAAATGAAGCTATTTTCACCGGGAAAAAAGCTATATACACAGAAAATTTCACCCAAACCGCTCAAATAATAATAAAAAAAAATTTTCTCTCCTTAATCAAACCCTCCCCTGAAGGAAATAGGAAAGTTGTTGTATTTTTGAGAGGGAGATGTAAAGAAGCTGTATTTTTTTAAGGCATTGAATTTCCCAAGGTTGATATGATCCCGCATGGAAATCCTATCCATATCAACAAGAATAATGCCAGAAAGTTCAATTCGAAAAGCAACTCTAGATGCAAAAAAGGAAGGAGATATGAAATGAGTTGAAGAATGAAGAGTTGAGTCATCAGTATAAAAATGACCAGAATTAGAAATAAATCTTAACAAAAATTAAGAATAAAGTTGGAAATAGAACAGAACCCTGAAGAACATCACAATTAAAAGGAAAGGAAGAGTTATAATTGGCTATGCATTTCAATAAGTCCGGATATGGAATGATCTAAGAGAAAACTTTAAAAGAGTAATCAATGATAAGGAAGAAGCCCAAAGGAAGAAAGCTTAGAGAGTACTGACACTTGTCATACTCAGTCAAAAGCTTTGGAAATGTCGAGTGCAGCAACACAAGATTCCTCATAGTCTCTAAGTTCAGAAATCTATAAATCGGTGATATAGGAAAGTGTATCACCAGTTGAGCTTGAGCGTCGAAAGCCACACTAATGATTTGACAGAAGGGAATGAGAATCCAAATCATCCAGGAAATCATAATTGAGGAGAGCTTCAAATATTATAAACAGAATGCAAGTGAGAATTATATGACGATAGTTGAAAGAATTAAAACAGCTACTTTTTGGGGGGGATTAGGTGAGCATTTTTACGCTTCCAGCATTGGGGGAATGTACTAGTATTAAAGTACAAACAGTAGAGCTGAAAAAGAACCAGCACAACCTCAAAAGCACATTCTCTGAGAACACGAGAAGGAATGTCATCCGAGTCGAGTCACTAGCCTTTCTGGTGTTCATAGATCTCAGGATACCACGCACTCGATCAAGTGTAATGACAGGTAGAGACGTGAGACACTGAAAGGAGGAGAAGAAGGGATTCCAGAATTGTAAAAGGTGGAATTAGATGAAAATAAGTAGGCCTAAGAGGTTAACTTTTTCAGAAGTTTTATCTACAGATCCGTCAAAGCGAAAAAGAGGAGGAAAGGCGAAGTTACAGAAGTTATTAAAGTTGTATTTGACAGGGGACAAGGAATTTTTATCAGTAAAAGAACCAAGGAAGTTAGTGCACTTAAAATCATGAATTTAAAACGCGTATTTAAAATTTAATTTTTGACTGCCCAAATAGCTTTAAAATTCGGCTATTTCGCCTAATTTGTCAAAAAACAAACAAAAATGGATTCATAAATTTAATAGCTTTGATTTGAAACAATGAGTGATTGAAATTAAACTTTCAGAGAAATCAAAAGTTTGACACAACGTGACGCTGGGAATCGAGGGTTTCGTCCTACAAGTGCGCACTGCACGTGCGCATGTTCCTCTCTCTCTCTCTCTCTCTCTCTCTCTCTCTCTCTCTCTCTCTCTCTCTCTCTCTCTCTCTCTCTCTCTCTCACTAATACTAGTATTTTGCGACTAACATTGAATTTTATTAAATTTAGTTTGCATTACGTGGTTCACGTATTTTGTTTTGTGTTATTTTTGTTCAGCATACTTCATTTAATTATCATTTCTTGTTAAGTACGGCACTCACAAATACCCAGGACGTTATCAGACGACTTGTGCCCAGAGTTTGGCCGGCTAAGACTTTTAAAGATAAATATGCTACCGACATATGTGGACGTTATTAGATATTATTTATATATGCGACAAGAACTTTTAAGAAAAAACAAACAGGAAACTTATTTGGCTGATGTGCGTTCTTCACTAATAAAAGATCTCAAACGCTTATGGGAAAAAAAGTTCAATAACGGACCAACAAATTTTATATGCGATAAGAGAATACCTTAAAAAATATCGTAATATTTAAAAAGCCTTTGAAAAGAGAGGGTAAGTTAAATTCTTTCAAAAGAAGCTTAGAGAATCAGCGAAGAAACATCTGTTCGATACTTCGTTATGTAAATAAAGGGATGTTTTAATATGTACTTGCAAAATTAAGGTACCCATGGTTGAGAGATTTTTTAATGTATCAAAGGATATTTCGAAGAATGGTAATAGGAAATATTAACATCAAAGCAAACAAAATGTTTGAAAAAAAGATTGCAACGCAAAGAAAAGGAAGCAGGAAGAAGTTAAACGTTCGAAAGGAAAAACAACTAATAGACTTTCTCCTTCTGCTATTCGAATCATTTTGAAGTCTTCAAGTTCTTCTGAACAATTTGAAGATACTGAATATAAACCACGTGAAACGAAAAACAATTATAAATCAAGATTCTCCTTCAACCTCCCAAATAAGAACTGAGCTTCAAAATGTAGCACAGACTTGCGACAGAACTGGTGTTTCTGATAGATCAGCACAAAAATTCTTATAAATGAAGCTTTAAAAGATATGAGAGTAATTACCAAAGACGATTCTTCTAAAGTAGTCTATCTTAGCAAAATCAAAAGGGAAATAATAAAAACCCTCAGTGACTTGAAAAGGAAAATGAAGGAAAATACTCTTCATCTAATATGGGATATACTTTGACGGTCGAAAATACAAGGAAAAATATATATCCTAATTAATTCGGGTTAAGGAAGGAGAAAGGGTAGCTAGAAAAAGCATAACAGAAGAACATGTTGTTGTACTTTAAGAATCAGGATCTGTATATATATATATATATATATATATATATATATATATATATATATATATATATATATATATATATATATATATATATATATATATATATATATATATATATATATATATATATATATATATAAGTAGTATACATATCACTTTCGACGGGTGCCAGATTTTGAAAATCTGGCAACCTGTCCCTAACGGTCTTTTCTGCATTTGCGTGCAATCCTGCATTCTCAGCGACCTTCCTGACATTTTCTTTGTCGGTTCAAGGACCCCGGACCCCCAGATTCGAGTCAATTCCAGCCGGACTGAACCGCAAAGAAAATGGCCAGGAAAGAGAGTGAGGTGAACGCAGTGATTTTGCAAACTCAGGCAACTTCCTGATACCATTTTTGGGGGGTTCACGGGGCCCCCCGCGGGGGCCCCTTCCCCAGACTTGAGGCCAATTTCAATGGGCTGAACCCCCCAAAATGGTGTCAGGAAAGAGCTTGAGATCAATTTGAGCGGAGTGATTTGCATTGCAAATCAAAATCCCGTTCTGGCTTAGGTTGCCAGATTTTGCAAAACACATTAAAGGGAATAATTTTTCTTTCATGTATGTTAATTATTACAAGCACAGTTATTCTCCATACACTCTTACTCTCCTTTCCTTATATGGAAGTCTTTTTAAAAATTACTATAATAATGAAATGGTAACTAAAATAATAGGAAGGAAGGGATTCCTTTCTCTAGCTCTGTTAGATGCCGAACTGGCAAGAGAACTTTATACGCAATACAATCATATTGTGGTGTCATTTATGAATAAATTAAATAGATGAATTCATTTTGTCACGGATTATATATATATATATATATATATATATATATATATATATATATATATATATATATATATATATATATATATATATATATATATATATATATATATATATATATATATATATATATATATATATATATATATATATATATATATATATATATATATATATATATATATATATATATATATATATATATATATATATATATATATATATATATATATATATATATATATATATATATATATATATATATATATATATATATATATATATATATATATATATATATATATATACAGAATTTTTAAAGCTTATGCAAAGACCTGATTTTTCCAATACCTCCCGAAGAAGAGTTTATGTTTTGCCTGTTTTTGAGATGAAATCAAATTTGGTCATTCCAAACACAAAAAAAGAACTTCTGTCTCTTATCAATGAGGAAAACGCCTTTCTCTTTCATCTAAATATCTGTAGGAGATGCCAAGAAGTCCCTAATTACGAGGTGAGGTATAGTATGTTATTTTTTCCTCACAGCTGCCGAATATAAGATAGGTATTGAAATGGTTCTTAAAAAAGTAAATAAGTATAGTTTTATAAAAAGACATAAGCTAATAAAACATTAATTTTGTTTGTTATTTATTTTAAATTGTTGCTTTAGATTAGAAAAGAGCATTCAATAAAGCTAAGAATGATGCTGCGTAATCTTGGAATACTGTCACATTAAAATGAATAGTAAAAATGCATTTTTAGTTATAAGTGGAAGGATAAAGGGACAAATTATTGTTTCAGAACCTTTTTAACGTCCACTCAATTTTCAGAAATGGTTGAAAGCTCCGATCAAGACTGGTTTATCTGTGTTTACGATTGGTATTAGAAAATTCCAATATTCTAGCTGGGAACCAATGTTTATTGGTACCGACATGGAACCAGATTTCGATGAACGTTTATCCCTTGAAGGCTTAAGGAATAAAATGGTTCAGGTATAAAAAAAAAAAAAATCGGGTTAAATTTTTTAACCGCTGACGGGCAGAGCCCTTTTCAAGCAGGGGGTATAATAAAATAATAAAATTTATATATAATAAAAACTCTTAAATGTACACCGAACACAAATTTCAGATATGAACACAGTGGCAGGCTTGAAACCAAGTTAAATTAAATTCAATAGGAAACACAAAAAATGAGAGAATTCCACAAAACTGAGATTTCTGGAAGCACAACAGCAAAATGGAACTAACACTTACAGACAAATTAATATGCAGACGATACACCCTTTGTATCTGATATAAAAATCTCTCTCTCTCTCTCTCTCTCTCTCTCTCTCTCTCTCTCTCTCTCTCTCTCTCTCTCTCTCTCTCTCTCTCTCTCTCTCTCTCTCTCTCTCAAAAGCTCTTCTACGTTTATTTAAATTAAAACGCTTTATTGCTATGTAGTGCGAAACCCTGTAAAAGATATTTAGATAGACAGACATATACACGTAAATAGATTGATAGATTTTACAGAAGATTTTAAAAAATCCCGTAAAGTTTTATGGAAACCTATTAATAAGTAAGATTTGAGTCAAATCTCAACAAACTTCATTAATCCTCGTTTTTCAGAGCTACATCATGTGTCTTATGGACTACG
This sequence comes from Armadillidium nasatum, assembly GCA_009176605.1. Taxonomy (NCBI): domain Eukaryota; kingdom Metazoa; phylum Arthropoda; class Malacostraca; order Isopoda; family Armadillidiidae; genus Armadillidium; species Armadillidium nasatum. The sequence goes on from SEYY01021045.1 coordinate 16,202, forward strand.
AGTATCACGTCCTGGACAATGCTTTCATTATTCACAAACCAGGAATAAAAGTAAGAGATAAAAAAGTTTTGAAAAGCTCTGTGGTGGAGAAGCAGAAAACACTCATTAAAACAATAATTAAAGAAGAATGTGACAAAATCTATGGAATGAGAGATGGATGTATAATTGTCAGGTAGTGAATCAAGGTATACGCAACTGGTTATCCGGAGGGTTATTTTAGGATTAACAGGAGAAACTAAGATATATATATATATATATATATATATATATATATATATATATATATATATATATATATATATATATATATATATATATATATATATATATATATATATATATATATATATATATATATATATATATATATATATATAATATATATATATATATATATATATATATATATATATATATATATATATATATATATATATATATATATATATAATATATATATATATATATATAATAATTATAATATATTTTAAAAGAAAAAACTTCAATTTTAAGATTATTTTAACTGCATAATTGTAAAAGACAGTAATTAATGAGTAATAAAGCTCTCAAATCAACCTTTATATGAAGAAATTTCAAATTTGATGCTCCATTTCAGACTGTAATTAATTTTGCAATAAACAATCACTCATATATGTACATGCTTGTCATATATATATATATATATATATATATATATATATATATATATATATATATATATATATATATATATATATATATATATATATATATATATATATATATATATTATTTTATTTTTTATTTCTCCTCTGGTGGGCAAAGGCCAGAGTCCTACCAATGTTTCACCAGAGTTGGGATTAAAGTCGGAAACATGGTCAAATTAAAGGCCGACATGACCTGATACACGGCGTTTAAAGGTGCCTAAGTCATAGGAAGTTGGGAAAATAGATGAAGGAATTGTGTTCCAGACTTTACCAGTAGAGTACATGTAAGACAGAGCATAGCGGTTAAGTCTGGGGTCAGAGAGTTGGACAGAGAAAGGATGAGACTGTGTAGAAAGACGAGTCGCACGAACCCTTCTTAATGAAGGAGGTATGCGACGAGAGAGTTCAGAAGAGCAGTGTCTATTGTAATAGCGATAGTATAGAGAGAGAATGACGCAACATTTCGACGGGCAGAAAGAGATTGGAGTGAATTAGTGAGAGCAGGAGATTTGAAAAAGCGAAAAGCTATAGACTCCACCTTTTCTAGGAGAGCTGTGTGTGTGAAACCACCCCAGATGTGTGACGCATACTCCATACAGGGGCGAACAACACCCCTATACAGAGCAAGCAACTGGGGTGGTGTGAAGAAATATTGAAGGCGCCTCAGAACACCCAACCTCTTAGAAGCTTGTTTAGAAAGAGAGGTAATGTGATCTTTCCAAGAAAGATCACGAGAAAAAGAAACACCGAGAATATTAAGGAGAGATGAAGGTTTGAGTTGCGTGTTTTCGAAGAAGATATCGTAGTTGTGTGGAAGATTGTGTCGAGTAGGAGATGGAGGAATTGAGTTTTTGAGGCATTGAAAACGACCATGTTTTCTTTGCCCCAATTTGAAATGAGAGATAGATCAGAGGTTAGTTGCTCCAAGGCCACCCTCCTTGCCTCTATTAACTGTTGCTGGGAGGGGTGTCTTTCAAAATGAAAGAGTAATGAAGGGTGGAGTCATCAGCATAGGAGTGGATAGGAGATGAAGTAATAGAGAGAAGGTCATTAATGAAAAGCAGAAAAAGTGTTGGGGATAGGACAGATCCTTGAGGAACACCACTATTAATAGATTTATAGGATATGAACGGTGGCCGTCTACAACAGCTGCTATAGAACGACCGGAAAGGAAATCAGAGAGAAAGGTCACAGAGAGAAGGATAGATTCCGAAAGAGGGAAGTTTGGAAATCAAAGCTTTGTGCCAGACTCTATCGAAAGCTTTCGATATGTCCAGCGCCACAGCAAAAGATTCACCGAAATGCCGAAGAGCGGAGGACCAAGAGTCAGAGAGAAGGGAAAGAAGATCACCAGTAGAGCGTTTCTTTCGAAAGCCATACTGGCGATCAGAGATAAGATTAGAAGAATTGAGATGTTTCCAAATCTTCCTGTTAAGGATAGATTCGAAAACTTTAGAAAGAACGGAGGTTAAAGAAATAGGACGATAGTTAGAGGGCTTGAGAGGGGTCCCCCTTCTTCGGCACAGGCTGAATGAGCGCACGTTTTCAGCAAGAAGGGAAGGTTGAAGTAGAAAGACATAGACGAAATAGTTTACCAAGGCAGAGTGCAAGCTCGGAAGCACAAGTTTTGAAAACCACAGGAGGAATACCATCAGGACCGTACGCCTTCTTAGTGTTAAGCTCAGAGAGAGCAGAAGTGACAGTCTTTAGAAGAAATTACAATTTTAGGCATAAATGAGTTAGAGGGGGTTGAAGGAGGAGGAACAGCTCCGGAATCGTCTAAGGTTGAATTTAAGGCAAAAGTTTGAGCAAAGAGTTCAGCTTTAGAGGAAGGCAAAACGGCAGTTGAACCGTCAGAAGATACTAGAGGAGGGAAAGAGGAAGAAGCAAAGTTAGAGTTGACATTTTTTGCAAAATGCCAGAAAGGGCGAGAGGAAGAGGAGCCAGAAAGATTATTGCATTTGCGACGGAGAAAAGAGTTTTTAGTATCTCGAAGAATAGATTTTGCACGATTCCGGGATGAAATATAAGTTGCATGAGTTTCTGGAGTTTGAAGACGACGGTAATCCCTGAAGGCAGCATCCCTGCGGCGGATAGCACGAGAACAAGCAGAGTTAAACCAAGGTTTATTAAGGTTTAGTGGAAGGGAAAGAATATGGAATGTACGCCTCCATGCCAGAGAGAATCACCTCAGTAATGCGCTCTGCACACTCCGAGGGACCCCTCCCACGGAAACAGTAATCATTCCATGGAAAATCAGAAAAGTACGACCGCAAGTCAGGCCAGTTAGTGGCACCGAAATGCCAGAAACGTCTCCTCGCCGAGGGCGGGGGCCGTTCTTTCGGAAGACTTGAAGAGACAGGACAAGATACGGAGATAAGAAGGTGATCGGATGAACCCAGAGGAGGAAAGAGTTTAACAGTATAAGGAGAAGGATTAGAAGTTAGAAAAAGGTCTAGAATGTTGGGTTCATCACCAAGACGGTAAGGGATACGGGTAGGGAGTTGCACCAACTGCTCAAGGTTGTTCTGGATAGAAAATTGGAAGGCGAGTTCACCAGCTGGATCTTGAGAACTAGATGAAAGCCATATATATATATATAATATATATATATATATATATATATATATATATATATATATATATATATATATATATATATATATATATATATATATATATATATATATATATAAAATAATAAAATAAAAATAATATATATAATATATAAAAAAAAAAAAAAAAAAAAAAAAAAAAAAAAAAAAAAATAAAAAATATATATATAATATATATATATATAATATATATAATATATATATTATAATTAATATATATTATTCAATAAATATTTAAAATAAAATTCATTTGGCTTTTAAAACTTAGGTAATATAAAATAATCAAATTTTATTTCTTTCTAAACATTCTAGAATATTTCATTTCAAATAATCTTCTTTTCCATCTAAAATTTTACAAAATCATATCTACTATTTGTCTTAAATAGCATCGCTTTATGTTGAAACACATTTTCCTTGGGACAGAGCCAGAAATATCCAAAGGGATCTTTGAGAACATTTCCTTACAAGGAAAAATTTAGATTAAAAGCTCAATACACTTAGTCATTTCTATACGCATTCTGAATTATTCACCGATCTCGTTGAATCTACATATTATCTCTACATATTACCATCTATTACCTCATTGAATAACAAAATATTTTAGACTTCCACCCTCCCTCCTTCCTCTCACAACTATTTTCAAAACATTCTACAGAATTCTAATTCAGTTTTATTCACATATTCCCTAACTGTAGAGGTTTCTTATTGGCTTCCTATTTTACTTTTACAAAATATTCAGCAAACAAACTATACATTTTCATTTCGTAATTTTAAGTTGATTTATATTAGATAAAAGAAATAATTTTATTATTATTATTTAACTACTTATCTAAATTTTAAATTTTTCATTGGTTATTGAATTTCAAATGAGTTTAATTTTTTTGGTGGAAGAAAAAATTATTGTTATTATTTTCTTGCTAAATAACTGAATTTAAATTAAAATTTAAATAGAATTTGAAGAAATAAAACCTCGGTCTATTTTGATCTCTCTTCATCGAGATGTAAATAATTATTATTGGTGTCATTATTATTATTATTATTATTATTATTATTATTATTATTATTATTATTATTATTATTATTATTATTATTATTATTATTAGTATAGTATCATCATAATATTTACTAGAAAATGAAAAAATATAATGTCTGTAGGTTTAGCACTCTCTCTCTCTCTCTCTCTCTCTCTCTCTCTCTCTCTCTCTCTCTCTCTCTCTCTCTACTCTCTCTCTATCTATCTATCTATCTATCTATCTATCTATCTATCTATCTATCTATCTATCTATCTATCTATCTATCTATCTATCTATCTATCTATCTATCTATCTATCTATCTGTCTATCTGGCATCTTTGATCTATTATATTACTACAATTGTTTTATTATTATTTCTATCATTGTTATTATTATTGAAATTAATATTTTTTGATACTATTGTCTCATTCATTTTCGTTATGTCTATGGTAAAATATTTTAATATTTTTATGAGTCGTAACTCAAACCTTTAATGCTTTTTCATTTTTGAACCATTTTCATTTTAAATAACGGAAGACTATTTTTTTTATTCAATATTGGAGTTGTTAATGTTAATTTTTGTCATTTTACCAATTTCATTATATAATTAATTGTGTTTATAGTTTTTTAGCATTTTAAGTAGAGAGAGTTACCATTAAAAAAAATTGAAAGAAAATATAATCGTCTTATTCAACCAAAAGTTTGAATAAAAAAAAAATAAAAAAAAAAAATATATATATATAATATATATATATATATATATATATATATATAATATATATACAAACCTCTTACAAAAGACAGATTTTTTTTTTTGAGAAACTGGGATTTTAAGAGTATTTTAACTACATAATTGCAAAAGGAACCGTAATTAATGAGTAATAAAAACTCTCAAATCAGCCTTTATACGACGAAATCTAAATTTTGATGCACCATTTCAGACTGCAAATAATTTTGCAATAAACACCACTCATTTGTACTTGCATATATATATATATATATATATATATATATATATATATATATATATATATATATATATATATATATATATATATATATATATATATATATATATATATATATATATATATATCAAAATTAACCGAAATGGAGAATTCCCAGAAACTATAAAAAATATAGAAAGAAAGTGGAACTCAACATGCTATGTTGCAATAGCTGTTAAACAGAAAAACTGCAATTATTTATTCTTCAATCTCTAAGAGTAACCCAAAGCAATTGGCTGCTAATCAATGAAAGTTGATGAAAAATATAATTTGAATGTTACGACCATTTGAAAAATTGACAAAAAAAAAAAAGTGAGATGTTCAAATTGAAGATTTGTCTTTTGTAATAACTCCTATGAATGCACTGTAAAAATATTTATGAAAACCTTAGAAGGAGAGTGGTGTTAAAACAATGAAGGGGAAACTTTTGAGTTCATTAAAAGGACCTTTTTTTTTAATTATTAATTTAAACATAAAAATATATAATATATATATATATATATATATATATATATATATATATATATATATATATATATATATATATATATATATATATATATATATATATATATATATATATATATATATATATATATATTAACAACATAAGCTAGACATGGGCCTACCACTGATGTTAGAAATGGCACCTTCGGGTGGATTTGTAATAGGGTGAATAGATCTTTCGCTCGCATTGGAATGGGTGCCAGATTTAGCTAAAGTATCCGCAACAATTTCAATTTTTTTTTCAATATCAGTATTATAGTCATAGGCAGTATTACGTTTACTTTTATAAAAATCATCTAAAAGCTCAAATTTTACGATTAGAAAGTATGATTTTGTCAACTTTTTCTTATAATGTAAGGCAATTTTTTAATTCATTTATTTTATCTTTTACATATTACGAGTTAGAACTAATACTAACCCTTTACCCTAGTCATTATTACCTCAATATATACGCCGTTTCATATCAACTCTTTCAATAACAACAAACCAATTCAAGGATCGATATTCATCTAATTCTGCCATTTTATAATTAATAAACAATTTAGCTTGTTAACAATAAAATTTAAAGTTAAATACTTTTATCCAAGTTAAAAGTAAATTCGAAGTAATCAAGGAAACTGAATTAAGCAAAGGTGAGTAACAATGTAATTAAAATAGGCTAACAAAGTTTAAGGCTAATCTAATAGACGTCGGTTCTGTCTTAGATAGTTAGATAGATATTTATATAATTAATCTTGGAAAGTTATTGGGATTCTCTGAAATGCAGAAACTCTAGAAGGACCTAAAAACAGTTTTGTGATTGCTTTCCTAAGAATTAATCCTCGTCTAGAAAGGTATAGCCTAAAATTAAATGTAATTAATAAAAAATAATACAATGAATAAAAACTCATCATCTAAAATGTTTTTCAAAAGTTAAAATATAAGGTAAACTTGGGGATTTACTATTTCACTTGGATAAAAGCTTTTAGTGAAAGCTATTAATATAATAATTCTTATAAAAAAGGGAAATGTAGCCAAGGTATATAGCACTTATAGCACTTATAACATATAGCACTAGCAGTTATATAGCACTTCTCATCTCAAAAAAGAAAGAACCCTCAAAACTCTGTTAAAAAAAAGGTCCTGTTAAACATTTTAAATTCAAGAAATGTCAAATTAGATGCAATTATTAATAAACCCCTACTCAACTTGATCAATAATCAAAATGTCAAGCTAAAAACAATTAAAAAAATTATCAAGTTGAGATTCTAAGGTAAGAGGACCTAATTTTTTAAACAGAATTCTAAAGCTCGAACCCTAGGATAAAAAGTTTAAATATTTTTCTACCATAAGGTTAAGTAATTTAAAATATTAAATGGGTACGATAATTCCTGGTGACGATGATGGATAAGTTATGTTACAATTAAAATTACAAACCAATGTTACATCTTTGGTGATGGCGTAAAAAGCAAGTGCGCCCTCGGCGACCAAAAACAAAGTCAATTTAAAATGCTGTGTTGTCATTTTAAGGATTTTCCTTAGTTTAGCGGATATTTTTAAAAATATAATAACAAATTCCAATAATATATAATATATATATATATATATA
>SEYY01021046.1:10000-12500 GCA_009176605.1 Armadillidium nasatum
TGGCGGGCACCACCTCACGAAAGTGGGAAAGGTGATAGAAAATATATATATATATATATATATATATATATATATATATATATATATATATATATATATATATATATATATATATATATATATATATATATATATATAAGTAACATCCGCATCCGCATCCGCATCAAAATTAACATCCGCATCCGCATCCGCATCCTCATCAAAATTAACATCCGCATCCGCATCCGCATCCGAACTTTTCGAAAATTCAAAATCCGCATCGGCATCCGCATCCGCACTTTCGAAAATTCAACATCCGCATCCGCATCCGCATCAACATCCGCACTTTCGAAAATTCAACATCCGCATCCGCATCCGCATCCGCATCCGCACTTCTCCAAAATTCAACATCCGCATCCGCATCCGCATCCGCAAATTGGAAAATATGACATCCGATCCATCACTAATATATATATATATATATATATATATATATATATATATATATATATATATATATATATATATATATATATATATATATATATATATATATATATATATATATATATATATATATATATATATATATATATATATATATATATATATATATATATATATATATATAGAGGTGGACCGGATAGTAATTTTTTACTACCCGCGGATGCGGATGCGGTTGCGGATATTGAATTGCGGATATCCGCAGATGCGGATGCGGATGCGGATAGTTTAATTTTTTAAGAGTTTTTGCCATAGATTCTTGGAATTTTAAATAAAATATCCAGAATCTATGTTACCAGGGTGTGGGACGGGGACCCAACTCTTGAACACCCCACCAACCTCTTTCCCCAACCTCCACCCAGTTGGAAAAATATATATATATATATATATATATATATATATATATATATATATATATATATATATATATATATATATATATATATATATATATATATATATATATATATATATATATATATATATATATATAGAGCCAGTAATTCAGTATTACCTTCACACTTCACAGTTTTACATATTCCATTTGAAGTTAATAATTGTTAAGTTATTTTTTAGAAATAAAAGCTTTTGGGCTCTTTCAGGTGAAAGTTTGGTTCGCTTTTCGTCGTAAATGAGGCCTTCTCCACTGAAAAGACACTCACTAGCAACACTAGTTGAAGGACATGCTAAATAAGTCCTTGCCAGCTCAGCAAGAAAAGGAAAACTTTTGCAATTATCTCTCCACCAAACCAGTTGGTCTTTATCTGCCTCCAAACGTGGGAGTTTCAGATAATTTTCAATAATCGATATTGTATCCTTTGACACTTCTTACTGTGATTCTTCATTGCTGCTGGAAGCTAGAAGATCTTTCATTGATTTAGCAATGCTTAAGCTAACAGATTTTATTTCTTTTGTATCTGACAGCTTTTGCTTTTTCTTGAAAGGCGTTATTTTAGCTGTTTCTATCATCTCATCGCATAAGCATCCTAATTTGATTTTAACATTCTGAGAAACAAGTGGTTTAAAAAATTTTGTTTTGTACCTCTAAAAAGGTTGCAATTGTATAAGCATCATCATTTTCCAGGTTTTCAAATCTGTCATTCATCTCTTTCATTAATGTTTCAGTCATCCTTGAAACTCCCTTAGACTTAATAACATTTGTTAACACAACTTTCAATGTTGAAACAAGTGATATCACATCTGACAAACATGATTCAGCTGAACTTATAGTCTTTGTTAATTCTTCAAAAGGCTTAAGGATATTAATATAATTATTTAAAATGTCATTTTTGTCAGCTGTTAGAGGCTTTATTTTGTGCTGCTTGAAGCATAAAGGCAAATGGCCTCATTAATTTCGCTCATCCTCTCAAGCATATGCAAACTACTATTCCAGCGTGTTTGAATATCTTGCATGACAGAAAGTGGACGAACATTTAATCTTGTTTGTATTTTCTTCAGCTCATTTTGGGCTACAACGGAGTGATTGAAATGCGTAGCAATTAACCTACATTTGGTTATTAAATCGGATACACATTTTTGACTCATAATGGAATTTTTAACTACTATCTGAGTTTGGTGTGCAAAGAAATCTACATTTTTCACTGTTGCCAGAGAAAGTGCTTTTTTTGTATTTGTGCCCGAATCCCTGACTACGCAGTGCACTTCATTTAATGAAATCTTCCATTTTGTCAGCATCTTTTTAAATACATTTTCAAGATAGTCAGTCGCCTGTATGGCGCTCAGAAAGAGGTTCTGCATTCAATACAAAGTTTTGCCTTTGAAAGTTTTTATCGAGGGCATGATACGTAATTTTTTTCTATCCGCTCATGCGGATGCGGTTGCGGATATCCAATTGCGGATATCCGCGGATGCGGATATTGGAAAAATGATGCGGATATCCGCAGTTGCGGATGCGGATGCGGATATCCGGTCCACCTCTAATATATATATATATATATATATATATATATATATATATATATATATATATATATATATATATATATATATATATATA
>SEYY01021046.1:17500-25000 GCA_009176605.1 Armadillidium nasatum
AACTCAGATAGTAGTTAAAAATTCCATTATGAGTCAAAAATGTGTATCCGATTTAATAACCAAATGTAAGTTAATTGCTACGCATTTCAATCACTCCGTTGTAGCCCAAAATGAGCTGAAGAAAATACAAACAAGATTAAATGTTCGTCCACTTTCTGTCATGCAAGATATTCAAACACTTTGGAATAGTAGTTTGCATATGCTTGAGAGGATGAGCGAAATTAATGAGGCCATTTGCATTTATGCTTCAAGCAGCACAAAAATAAAGCCTCTAACAGGTGACGAAAATGACATTTTAAATAATTGTATTAATATCCTTAAGCCTTTTGAAGAATTAACAAAGACTATAAGTTCAGCTGAATCATGTTTGTCAGATGTGATACCACTTGTTTCAACATTGAAAGTTGTGTTAACAAATGTTATTAAGTCTAAGGGAGTTTCAAGGATGACTGAAACATTAATGAAGGAGATGAAAGACAGATTTGAAAACCTTGAAAATGATGATGCTTATACAATTGCAACCTTTTTAGATTCTAGGTACAAAAAAAAATTTTTTAAACCACTTGTTTCTCAGAATGTTAAAATCAAATTATGATGCTTATGCGATGAGATGATAGAAACAGTTAAAATAACGCCTTTCAAAAAAAGCCAAAGCTGTCGGATACAAAAGAAACAAAATCTGTTAGCTTAAGCATTGCTAAATCAATGAAAGATCTTCTAGCTTCCAGCAGCGATGAAGAATCACAGTCAGAAGTATCAAAGGATACAATATCGATTATTGAAAATTATCTGAAACGTTTGGAGGCAGATAAAGACCAACTGGTTTGGTGTAGAGATAATTGCAAAAGTTTCCCTTTTCTTGCTGAGCTGGCAAGGACTTATTTAGCATGTCCTTCAACTAGTGTTGCTAGTGAGCATCTTTTCAGTGGAGCAAGCCTCATTTGCGACGAAAAGCGAACCAAACTTTCACCTGAAAGAGCCCAAAAGCTTTTATTTCTAAAAAATAACTTACCAATTATTAACTTCAATTGGAATATGTGAAACTTTGAAGTGTGAAGGTAATACTGAATTACTGATATATATATATATATATATATATATATATATATATATATATATATATATATATATATATATATATATATATATATATATATTATATATATATATATATATATATATATATATATATATATATATATATAACCTTTTTCCAAATGGGTGGAGGTTGGGGAAAGAGGTTGGTGGGGTGTATCTATGGTAACATAGATTCTGGATATTATATTTAAAATTCCAAGAATCTATGGCAAAAACTCTTAAAAAATTAAACTATCCGCATCCGCATCCGCATCCGCATCTGCGGATATCCGCAACCGCATCCGCATCCGCGGATAGTAAAAAATTACTATCCGGTCCACCTCTAATATATATATATATATATATATATATATATATATATATATATATATATATATATATATATATATATATATATATATATATATATATATATATATATATATATATATATATATATATATATATATATATATATATATATATATATATATATATATATATATATATATATATATATATATATATATATATATATATATATATATATATATATATATATATATATATATAATATATTATATATATATATATATATATATATATATATATATATATATATATATATATATATATATATATATATATACACTCTTAAAGTCTGCTACTTGGAGATTCGAACCCTGACCCATAAGCTGGTAAAACAAAGTGTTACCTCTGTACCACGGCAGAACAAAAAGAAATCGAAGTGAAAAAGCTCATGAACAAATTGCCACGCCGCAGACTAACTGAAAGGATCCCCACGACTGCACTCGGGCACAGGACAACATGTCAGTTACAATTTCATTTCACAAATTTTTTAAGCCTGCTGAGTCAATCACCGACTAATGTATATATACTTTTAAATTCTACTATATGAGGATTCGAACCCTGGTCCTTAAGCTGTTTAGATAGAGTATTAGTTGCCTCTGTACCACGACAGTACAAAATGAAATCGCAGTGAGAAAGCTCATGAACAACTTGCCACGGGGACTAACTCAAATGGTCACCCCAACTGCATAGGGCAAAAGGTCAGTTACAATCTCCTTTCACTCACAGAATATAATATATCTCACAGACTACTGTATATATACATATAAGCTCTTATATATGGGGATTCGAACGCAACTGAGATGCAACATTTCGACGAGCTGAATGAGACTGGAGAGATTTTGTGAGAGGCAAAGAAGTGATAAGGCGAATATCCTTAGACACCATCTTTACAAGGAGAATTATATGAATTATTGGCTGTTAGTAGGGATATTTTTCAAAATGAATAAGTAATGAAGGGTGGAGTCGTTCGCATAGGAGTGGATAGGTGATAGAATGAGAGAGATCATGAATGAAAAGAAGAAAAAGAGTGGAGGATAGGAAAGAACCCTGAAGAACACCACTATTAATAGATTTAAAGCATAAATGGTTGCCATGTATAACAGTTGCTATTGAATTACACAGGGAAGCTTAGGAAACAAAGATTTGTGCCAGATTTTATAGAATACTTTTGATATGTCCAAAAAATATATGTTTCGCAATATATATATATATATATATATATATATAATATATATATATATATATATATATATATTATATTATATATAATATATATATATATATATATATATATATATATATATATTATTGCAAATATTGCATTGTTTCCAGTGTTTGTTGAACGCATAAATAAGATATGAAGGGTGTTTGACTGTTAATGTAGTCAGAGAATCTTGGCTAATGTTTAATGCATTTCTAGAATGCAAATTACGCGCGCGCACACACACACACACACACACATATATATTATATATATATATATATATATATATATATATATATATATATATATATATATAATATATATATATATATATATATATATATATATATATATATATATATATATATATATATATATATATATATATATATATATATATATATATATATATATATATATATATATATATATATATATATATATATATATATATATATATATATATATATATATATATATATATATATATATATATATATCAGTGATGGGAGAATCCGAATCCAAATTCGAGGGTTTTTATCATGGATTCGGATTCGGATTCGGGATCGCGAATTGGAAAATTAGCTGGATTCGGATTCGATTCGGATTCAGATTCGAGAAATCAAAAAAGGAGGTTGATTTGGAGGTTCCGGATTCGAATTCGAGGAATTGAAAACTCATCTGGATTATGATTTAATTTGAATTCAAAGGTTCCGGATTCGGATTCGGATTTAAATCCTTTCATTACGGTAACATCAATATTTAACCAACCTTTTTTTTCCAACTAATAAAAATTTCTGGCCTCTTACAAAAACGATCTCTAATAGCATTTGTTAATCTATCATTCTGCCTTTTATTTGCTCTGACTGTACTGTAGCTAACACTCTAATCCCTTCAGCCTCTTTTCTTCATCTAATTCCACTCTTGACGACTCTAATATACCTCATCCTTCTCCTCCTCTCAGGTGTTCTATGTCTGTAACTGTAATAACACATAATCGGGTGCATGAGACTCTGCGATCTATGGATGGCAGTCGGCATTCCTCATATTTTGAGAGAGTGTGCATCTGAGCTTGCGCTTATCCTCATTCAGCTCAACTCTCTATCCCTTAATCCTAATACTTTCCCTCTGTGTTGTAATCTAGCATATGTTCTGTCGATTCCGTGGAAAAGTAACCGTTCTAATCCTTCTAAATGTCATCCAATAGCTTTCACTTGTATTATGTTTAAAATCTTTGAAACTCACCTCGCTCGCCGTTTTCTGGTGACATACTCTCCTATTTCACTAATTTAAGATCTTCTGTCATTTGAAGTACTGGAAGTAATGTACTGTGGCGCTTGAGAAATACAAAGATTTTGACATTTTTTGGCAAAAGCGTCACTTCTCTCTAGGCTCCTTTCCTTTGGGTTTCTTGTTTGTCTTTGCTTGCTCATGTTTAGTTTTCCCTCAGATCGCTCCATGCACTTGTTGGAGAAATGGCCTTTTCCTCTTTTCCTGTTGATTATGGTGTTCTTCAAGGTTATGTTATATCTTTATTCCTATTTTTAATTAGCGATCTTCTCAGCAGCAGTTTAAACTCGATTCATTCTTATGCTGATGACTCAACTCCTCATGTTCCACTAATATTCAAAAATGTTCCCTCCTTTGCATCTAAAATTGCCATCTTGGCCTTCTGGATAGAATTTCCAGGGGGCGTCGCCTTAGTGTTATGAAATTCAACTCTTTAAAAACTAAACTCTTCACATCTCTCCCACAAAAAAACACCCCCAAACTTTCCTATGTCCTTCGACGGCTCTCCCATCTCACCTGTGAACTGCAGAAACATTCTTGGTTTGAACATAAACAACAAATTGTCTAAACTTCATATCACAACGGCTACAAGGGAGGCCTCAAAGAAGATAGGGGTTCTATTCAGGTTGGGAGATTTTTTTTTCTTTCGAACAGTTACTCCAATTAAATAAGGATTTTATTCACCCATGAATGGAATACTATTCTCTCATTTTTTTTAGGGGGGGCGGTACCCCAGCTCTGCCAATCTTTCGGACAGGACAGAAAAAGACTGCTGAACTGTCCCCTACTTTCAAATTCCCTTGACCCTCTATCTCTTCGACTTGACTTTGGAACATAATCTCTTTTCTGTTGGTTCTATAATGTTAAGTGCTCGAGGTAACTGACCTTTCTCATTTTACCACCATTGCTTCACCCTCTCAACATAAGGAGTGCCAAGCACTTACATCAATTTTATGTAAATATTTCAAACTCCAGGCTTGTTTCCTGTTCTTATATCTGCTTTAATTTTAACCTTGAATTTTTACTTATATTTCATACTCAAACTATAATTAATGTTGAATTAAAAAAAAAAAATGATCAAGAATTTAACGCAAGGAGTAATATGGGAGTGTCGTATTTCGTAAGGTACACTCTACTAGGGGAGCTTCTTTCTCTTTTCTCTGGCTCTTGATACTCTGCTATACGTCAATTCTGTGAATCTTTTGCTGTGACACTAGACATATCAAAAAGCTTTCGACAGAGCAGGGGTTCTCAATCTCCTGAGGTCCATGCCCCCATTTTATACTATTGTGTATGGTCATGCCCTACTCACAGGTAGAAACTTTACATATATATATATATATATATATTATATATATATATATATATATATATATATTATATATATTATATATTATATATATATATATATATATATATAAATCAGGTGAAATATAAATTTAAATTTAATATCGACGTTTCGGTTACTTCCTACGACCATTATCGAGACACTGTAATAAGCAAAATAAATAAATAAATAAATTAATAAATAAATAAATAAATAAAAGCAACACACATAAAAACAAAATCAAAGAATAAATAAATAAACAATAACGAAAATAAATAATAACATAACAAAATCAAAGAATAAATAAATAAATAATAACAATACATATAAAATCAAAGATATTACTTAAACTAAAAGGTATGTGAATAAGTTATAACACTAAACTTTAACAAAGCTATTGAACAGCGAAGCAAAACAAAGTATTCTAGCCAGTAATGGTTGACAAAATTATAACTGGGAGAGGATTTTTGACTAGGTTGATTTGAAAAAAAAATAAACATAGAAAACACAGATACACGAATACAATATGAAAATGGTAATGAAATTCAAATAACAAACATAAAAATAAACAAAAACAAATGTGTAAATACACAAACATACACCTATAACAATATGTATGCTAATATATAATTACAACGGCAAGGGCTAAAACGATGATACATACGTATGAACACAACGAATACATATGCAACAAAAACACACATTCATGCAGACAAACACACATACAGATGCACAATACTATACAGACACACACACACACATATATATATTATTACTATTGTTATTATTATTATCATTAGTATTATTATTATCATTATTATTATTATTACAATGAAATGGGCTTGTTTGAAAATTGAAGGTTTTTCTCAGATATTATAGCGTCAGACCCAAATTTGTTTGTCATTTTCCCCCAAAGTTTAGCACGCCTTCCCAGGGGCGCTCTCCCCAGATTAAGAACTCCTTCGATAGAGCATGACCAAAAGTTTTAATTCCCAAACTTCTCTCTTTCGGTATCTATCCTTTTCTCTGTGGTCATCTGCCTGATTTCCTTCCCGGTCGTCCAATAACAGCTTTGATGGCTCCCACCGTTCATCTTTTAAGTCTGTTAATAGTGGTGTTCCTCAGATATCTGTTCTATCACCAAATTTTTTTTCTGATTTTCATTATTAACTCTCTCTCTATTATTTTTCTACTTACCTACGCTGATGACTCTACCCTACTTTACTCCTTTCATTTTGGAGTCCGTCCCACCCAGCAGCAATTAATAATCGCTAGGAGGGTAGCCCTGGAGCAGTTAAACTCTGATCGTTCTTTAGTTTCATATTGGGGCAGAAAAAATATAGTTGTTTTCAGTACCTCAAAAACTCAGTTCCTCCATCTTTCTACTCGTCATTATATTCTAGACAACTTTGACATCTTCGAAAACACACAACTCAAACCTTCATCTATCCTAAATATTCTCGGTGTATCTTTTTCTCGTAATCTTTCTTGGTGGATTACATTATTTAGTGGCAATTTTGCAATTTCTTTACTCCACTCTAGTTGCTTGCTCATTAAAATGGAGTTGTTTGTTTGTGTATAGAGCATACTTCACATATCTGAGATATTTCCATTCACACAGCTCTCTTCAAAAAAAGCAGAATGTAGGAATTTTCGCTTTTGAACTATTTCGCTCTTACTTTCTCAGTATCTTTTTCTGTTTTTGCGTCAACCTTAATATAATCATAATTACAACGGACACTACTCTTCCTATCTTATATTGCACACCATCTTCTCCAAGGAGAATGGTTCGAGGGACGCATCTTTCTACACAGTCTCATTCTTTTTCTTTCCAACTCTCTGACACCAGACTTAAACACTATACTCAATCTTACATGTACTCTTCTTGTAAAGTCTGGCACTCATTCCTTTTCCCTATCTTCCCAGCTTCTTTGATTTTCATTCATTCAAATGTCGTGTATTGGAGCATATTGGTAGTAAATTTGAACCATCCGAAAAATGTTCCAACTCTGGTGGTGATTGGTAGTTCTCTGGCTTTTGCTCACCAAAGGATATATATATATATATATATATATATATATATATATATATATATATATATATATATATATATATATATATATATATATATATATATATATATATATATATATATATATATATATATATATATATCAACCTCTAACTATCGTCCTATTTTTTAACCTCCGTTCTTTCTAAAGTTTTCGAA
>SEYY01021046.1:32500-35000 GCA_009176605.1 Armadillidium nasatum
TAACTCCAGAGCTGCGGAGCAGGATTCTTGGATCCAAAACCGGAGCAAGAGCAAATAAAATCTCGATCCGGAGACAAGGAGCCAAAGCCCGTTGGGGAGGGGGGAGGGGAGGGAGAAGAGGAAGGGATTACTGTATCCGGCAACACAATTTACCGGCTCAGCACCCGTGGTTTTATCCACGGTTGAAGAAATCGCATCCAAGATAATAACAGAAATTTATTAAAGCTTCATAATAATAATTCGAATAATTTATATTATTATTTATTGTTCCTTTTTCTTCTTTTTTTTATGGGATTAATTTGCTTATAAATATTGAGAATAATAATAATATGCAATGATAAATTATACACTTTTTTTAATATATAGTGTAATAAATTACTAATATTATTGCAATAAATTATATTTATATATTATATATATATATATATATATATATATATATATATATATATATATATATATATATATATATATATATATATATATATATATATATATATATATATATATATATATATATATATATATATATATATATATATATATATATGATATGATAAGGTATATGGCGTTAGAAAGAGGTCGGAATTGTATTTATAAATTTTAATGGTACATGATGGTATCGTGATTAATGGTACCAATGGAAGTGATAAATGGTATATCAATACAATAATAAAAGAGTCTATGACAAGCTATAAATCTAAAGAAGTGGTATGAAATGATTAAGTTGTTGAACTTCGAAATACAAGAGTTAATGTTCCAATTTTGCTAAATATTGGATGAAATTGGAAAATTAATCGTGACTGGTGGTGAAAATATCAAATTTGAGAGTTTATAAATAATACTAATTCTAAGATTATTGAGTTACTTTGTAAACTTCTGCCAATATTCGGTTATTTTTTATATATACTGAAAAAAATCTTGGAAAAAAAATTAAAGTTTCACAAGAATTTTCGAATGTATTAGGATGAGGGAGAAAAATTGAAATTAAGTGTTTTAGAAGCAAAAAAAAAAAAAAAAAAAAAAAAAAAAAAAAATAAATAAATAAATAAAAAATAAATAAATAAAAAAAAAATACAATATTTTTAAAGTTACCAAGAATTCAGATTAATATGACAAAAATTTCGCACTTTGCAAACAAATTAATAATTTAAGTACATGAAGAAATTGTAATGCTAATACTAATATTAGTAATACTAATACCAAGTTAAATATAAAATGAAAAACTTTATATTCAACTAAAAATTGTCATTTAGACGAATTTACAAATGCCGAGTAAAAATGAAAGTACAAAAAAAAAAAAAAAAAAAAAAAAAAAAAAAAAAAAAAAAAAAAATTCACATCTAGAAAATGAAATTAATAGAAAGAAAGAAAGAAAAAATGTACTAAATGACCTGAGGAAGTTAGTGTATATATAACTTTATTTGTAATGCAATGTAAATAAATTATTATTACAAAATGGAGTAATTTATAAAAAAAGAAGTGTTAAGTCAACAGGGATTCAATATTTGGTCAAATGCTCGTTTTGAAATTTATCCGATTAATTATAATTACTATTTCCATAATAATATAATTAGTATCTATAATTTAATAAGAGTTTTAATTGTGAAGTAATGTAAAAATATGTTATAATACTATTTGATATATGCATTGTGATCATAATCGAATGTTTCATATGAATTTAGTAAAATAAAAAGTGCAATCAAATGTATGAGTTTAATGACGTCATTCGCACGCCAGTTAATATTTTTAAGGTAGTTTGTGTAAATATTACAATTTTGCGAAAGACATATCAAGGTCACTTATTCATAGTTACTGGGTGGTTCAAAAGTTTTGATATAAAAGTTATTTGCCATTTTATTATGACATTTTGGGTTTCGTTTAATTAGTATGGAGAACTTTATCGTATATTTTCAATCCAAAGGCAACCGTTAAATCATTATAGCTCAAATCTTTCTCACAGTTTAATATGTAAAAGATGCTTTCACACAATTAAGAAACTAAAAATCAAATCCGTGATTCTAGAAGTTCTTTTTTTTAAAGAAATTTTCTTTTCAAGAGGAACCACTTTCTTGATCACAATTTTTTTTCTTGGTAAGAGCTTTAATTTGTCCCTTGTGGAAGGGTTCACAGAATTCCTTTCCTCTCTGTCTTTCTTTCCTTTCTCTCTCTCTCTCTCTCTCTCTCTCTCTCTCTCTCTCTCTCTCTCTCTCTCTCTCTCTCTCTCTCTCTCTCTGGTTTTCTCTTTGTTTTCAACAACTAATGGAAATTTCTTATTCTTCTCACCTTTTGCAACACTATTTAGCCCTTAAAGTTCGATATTACGAACATGGTTTAATCTAAGGTTTATCTTACTCATGCAATCCATCTATCATTGAAGTATTATTTTTTAACTGTAATTAATATAGTTCAACAGGAAATTAAATATATTAAATAAATAAAATAAATTTGCTAATAAATAATAGCTTTGTAAACTGATCTGAAAGATTTCGAAGAGTAC
>SEYY01021046.1:40000-52500 GCA_009176605.1 Armadillidium nasatum
TGTGTGTGGAAATTTTACCCTTTTTCAATAGAATGGCGGTGCCAAACCACTTTTTAGAATGAGCTAAAAGTTGGACTATTTATTCAAAATTATATGGGCTACAAAAGCCTCTAATAGACTTTTGTTCCCAGAGTTATAGAAAAAATGTTATAAGCCAAAAACTGACCAACTATAGAAAAAAAAATTTTTTGAACTAAAAAAATCCACCTTTTCAGACAAAATCTTTTTTAAAAAAAATACAACTATAACATTTCCTATTTTTGGTGTGTATAGAGGAGGGGTGGGGCTACAAATTCCTCTATGTATTTTATTCGATGAGATTCGTTGGTTTTGAGATATAGCCTTCAAAAAGGTCCATTTTTTGGCCAAATGCACTAAATAAATAAAAATTGTTGCCCTGTTCCTCTTCTAAACAATATTCACAAATAAAAAAAAATAGTAGGTAGCGTTTTTTTTAAAATAATTTTTTCCTCCAGAAGGGTACGATTTTTGCAAATTTTTTTCAAGTGCTTATAACTTTTTTTCTAGACGTGATATCAAATATCTATTCCCACCAATGCAAGAAACTGGGGCAAAGATATCCAGTTAAATTTTCAGCTCATGTGGACCATGTGGTTTGACCCAGTTATTCATTTTTTTCAACTTTGGGTCCAAATAAGTTTCAAATCGTTATAGACTCAAAAAAAATGCTCGAAATCAACTCAGAACTTCGTGAAAAAATTCACATACTTTGAAAATTTCAGCTCAATCAGTCAAATAATAAAAAAAAAATTCAAACAAAATATAAGAAAAGTAAGATTTTTTTCTTTTCTGTTTCTTTAGACCGCTCCTTTTCTGCTAGTGAATGTTCATCTTTGTGTTTTGATTTTAGATACTCCAAAAAGATTTGGTTGAAATTTTTTTTACTTGTAGCACCCGGAGGTTCTCTTCTAATTTTCTGACTGCAGATGTTACATTTAGCTATTTCGAGCCTATCCTGAAACATTGTAAAGTATTCAAATACTGCAGAAGCTGATCTTTTAGCCATATTGACTGAAAGTATAAACAAAATAATAATTTTTAAATAATGCAGCTAAATGATACAAGTTTGATACATAGCAATAAAATAACAATGATATGTATAAATACAGGTTAAATTGATAATTTTACATCTTACATTTTTTCAAACTTTACCTTTGGGTCTTACCTAGGTAAACGTGTTAAATCACTATTTTCAATTAGAATAATTTTTTTTCAATTTTTGTACTTTTTTAAACTTTAAATATACAAAACTGTAATTTTCTGATTTTTTTTTTAGAGAAAATGCATATAATCATTAATTTAAGTTAATTTTGGCTATTCTACCCCTTCCTTATAATTAAATAAACCTTAAATCTAATTTTCTTAACCTAAAATTTCAGTGCTTTTGACCTCTTTACAAATTTTAGGAAACCCCGGCCATAACCCCGGCCCCAGGCCCCGGCCCCGGCCCCGGCCCCGGCCCCGGCCCCGGCCCCGGCCCCGGCCCCGGCCCCGGCCCCGGCCCCGGCCCCGGCCCCCCGGCCAAATTCCAGCCCCGGCCCCGGCCAAATTCCAGCCCCGGTCGGTCCCTATATATATATATATATATATATATATATATATATATATATATATATATATATATATATATATATATATATATATATATATATATATATATATATATATATATATATATATATATATATATGTGTGTGTGTGTGTGTGTGTGTTTGTTTGTGTGTGTGTGTGTGTATTTAAGTAAACTTAGATAAAAATCGGTCAATGCAAAAAAGAGTTTTCAAAATAAATGTTCTATGAATTTGAAAAATAAAAACGAATTTTTTAACTGTTACCGAATAAATGAATGTTATAATGAAAAACGATAAAACAAAAAAGCCTTTATAGATATTTTATTTTCATTAACTTTTTAATGTTTTTAATATTTTAATCTGTAAATGTTTTTATTATGATTAAGAGATTTGCTTTTAATTGTTAAGAAAGTCGCTACTATTTGATGTGAAACGACATTTCTTTTCTTTTATTTTCCTGTAGCTTTTCCTTTTAAATTTCTCTTTTTTAGTGATTATATATATATATATATATATTATATATATATATATATATATATATATATATATATATATATATATATATATATATATATATATATATATATATATATATATATATATATATATATATTATATATTATATATATATATATATATATATATATATATATATATATAATATATATATATATAATATATATATATATATATATATATATATATATATATATATATATATATATCTCTTCTCACCTCCTCTCTTCTTCTTCTCCTCTCCTCTGTCTTCCTTATGATATTCATAATCTTCTTCCCATCTGCGTACAAACATCCACTCTCGACGACAGTCAGATCAAGATATATATATATATATATATATATATATATATATATATATATATATATATATATATATATATATATATATATATATATATATAATATAATAATATAATAAAACGATAAAAAAAAGAAATTAAAAAAAAAAAAAAATAAAAAAAAAAAAAAAAAAAAAATATATATTTTTAAAAAATATAAAATATAAAAATAATATAAAAAATTTATAAAAAGTGTTATTAAAAATATATGTCTTGAAGTTTCATATTTCTGGGAAAATATAAAATACTAAAATTTATATTATAATAATTGTAAAAAGTTTTCCTATGATATTATGGACGAACGTCTCGCAGTTTTACTCTTTATTTAGTTTCAAAAGTGTCTTTTTTTTCGTTATATATATATATATAATATATATATATATATATATATATATATATATATATATATATATATATATATATATATATATATATATATATATATATATATATATATATATATATATAAATGTGTGTATGTGTGTGTGTGTGTGTGTGTGTGTGTGTGTGTGTGTGTGTGTGTGCTCAAAGAGGAAAAAATAGTTTAAAAATACAACTCAGTAAAATATGAATGAAAATATTGTGTGCAAAAAGTTATTTTTATTTTCGACTGCTTTTATTATCGTATTTATTTAATTACTTACTGCTATTTAATCGAAGTATTTCTCTCTAAATAACGATTCCTTTAATTTTATCAAAGATATAATCGAGCCAAAATTTATCGTGTAGACCTATTTTTCTTCTTCCTTCTATTCAAGAAAATGCTGATTATGTTTTCCCTTTCAAAGCTAACAACTATTTATGTTAGCATTGAAGTATGAAGCTCAAAGTCGATTTTATTCTATTAGTTAAATAATAATCCGGGTCCTTCTAGAGAATGAGGCCTACATTTGTGTTTATTTTATATAAATGCATGTCACACGAACATTTCTCGTACTCTCCCGACCCGTGAGTGGTGAAGAAATAATAATAATAATAAATTACTCATCTTAGCTCTATATATAGTAGCCATACAAATTTAGAACACGACTAAATCTATAGATCGGATGATCTAGTAGCAGCCAAATTTCATACTAAAACTTAACAGAAAATTTTCAAGATTTTTAATATTGTCAAAATTCTAAATGAAAATTCAAAAAAAAAAAAAAACTATTTTATATTTATAATTAATGTAGATTTACAAGCTAAGGTAATGAACAGCTTTACAATAATACAAAATCTGAAAAACAAAAACAAAATACAAAAATTAATCTAAGAAATAATAATAATAAAAAAAATATTCAATAAATTTTAAGTTTTTTTTTTTTTCCACAAATTTTTCAATAAAACATTTAGAACTTTCCCAGTTAATATAAGATCTTTTCAAATTGCAAAATCTCCCTATCTTTTATATATATATATATATATATATATATATATATATATATATATATATATATATATATATATATATATATATATATATATATATATATATATATATATATATATATATATATATATATATATATATATATATATATATATATATATATATATATATATATATATATATATATATATATATATATATATATATATATATATATATATATATATATATATATATATATATATATATATATATATATATATATATATATATATATATATATATATATATATATATATATATATATATATATATATATATATATATATATATATATATATATATATATATATATATATATATATATATATATATATATATATATATATATATATATATATATATATATATGTATATATGTATGTGCATATATGTATATGTAAGAGAAAACTCTTTATCGATACTAAATCTAAAATTGCATAAACGAGCTCAAAATCTCACTTGGGACTAGTTTCCAAAGGATTATATATATATATATATATATATATATATATATATATATATATATATATATATATATATATATATATATATATATATATATATATATATATATATATATATATATATATATATATATATATATACGGACGGACAACTCCTCACCCCCTTTTTGCAGAGCAGAATCTTTATTAAGTAGGCATTCTCTTGCTTACTTAATTATAATTGCTTGTTTATAGATAATTCATTGTGAAACTGAAAACTTTCTTATAACCCTTAACGATATACTAATTGTTAGTTAATTTAGTTAAGATAACAATGTAAATAAGTGTAATAATGATTCTGTATAAAGCGGCGCGCAGTTGAAAACAACCAATGGGAGGCAAGATCCTCTCCTGAAATAATAGGCTTTCGAAGAGCGGGAAGGAATTGAAGGAAGAAGGCAGTTAGCGTTTGACATAGCCTTGAGTAGGAGTTCCACTCCGCAAATCTCAAAAGGCGAGCTAACGAAATTATAAATTAATATCTGATATTTAAATCACAACTAATTAACATCGAAGATCATAAAGTGTGGAATACTGTGTTATAAAATATCTTGTTTTTATTTGGATTACTGCCATTATTTTTCTTGAAGCATTGTGCTTCAAATTTATCATTTCATTTTGCATCTGTCATTTTAAATAAAGAATTCGAAGAAATTAACTGTTTGGGTTTATTTAACCTAATACAGAATTTGGTGACATTCCAGAGTTGACAAGTCGTCTCCTATCCTTCTGATAATTCAACATTATTAATATCTAATAAAAATATTTAGAAGAATATAGAAGCAAGGAAAAAAACAAAACAAAAAAAACAACAACAAACACGATTTCAAAGAAAAAGAGACTTTCAAGAGTTGAATTCGGAATTCGAAATTTGATACCCGGCACTCCCGAGTAGAGAAGAAAGAGGGGCATTTTAAGACAAGCAAAAATGAACCTTAAGTTAAAGAAGGCAACCCAATTGCCGCTAAGAGAAGAGAGAGATCGCCCAAAAAGGAAAACACACGGAAAACAAAGAAAACAAGAACGTACTCACTTGCCTCACAAAGAAAGAGAGAGGCCTAGAGGTCGTAAAATATCGGAGGAAAACTTAGGGGAAGGCATCTCCATTTATAAACCCCCCCAAAAAATCTGAGAACTCGGCCTACAGAAAGTCGACCATAGGATAAGAAGAAATAGTAGGAAGAAAAATAGAAGAATAATAGCTTTAGTGAGAAAAAAAAGAAAAAAAAAGAAAATAAATAAATTCTTGTGTTCTGTGTTAAAATGCTTAATTAATCATAAAAAGAGTATTGCTAATAATAATGATAATAATAATAATAATAATAATAATAATAATAATAATAATAATAATAATAATAATAACAATAATAATAATAATATAATAATGATAATAATAATAATAATAATAATAATAATAGTAATAATAATGATAATGATATTTGTGTTAGATTAATTAGTGAAGGTTATTGTAATAATGATAATAGTAATGGAATTAATAATGATAACGATTATAATAGTTATAATAGTGATAATTACAGTGATAAAAATGATAATGATAAGCTTAATAATAATAATGATAATGGTAATAATAATAATAATAATAATAATAATAATAATAATAATAATAATAATAATAATAATAATAATAATAATAATAGTAAGAATGATAATACTAGATTACTTAAAGCATTAGCACTCCGTATTTAGTTGCTTAAGAGAGAAATAAGCAGGAGCGTGCCGAAAAAAAAATAATAAAAAGCTAGAGCAGGCCGAAAAAAAAGCGAGGAATTTCAGTTAATGATCTTGGATTCAAAACAATGTGGATTTACTAATAAACGCGTCTAGATTGAGGCTGCGTCCGTCTAGCGAAGGGATAGCAAGGACCAGTTCCTAAGACGGAGAGAGCGCCGAAAATGGCCCCCCGCAGATAAATATTGCTAAGCAAAAACCCTTCGTCACCAAGCGTTTCAAAGGAAAGTGCCGCAAAAGAATAAAAGAAATACTGGAACCTTCCAAACCATCCGAAGAGAAATACAAAAGATAGAAGAAATCGAAAACGAACAACCGCCTAGCAAGTTCAGCGGGTATAAGAAAAAGGGAAAAGAGGACTTCAGACTTTAATAATTCAGAATGTATCGCCTGTCCAAATGAAATCGTCCTAGGCTTGCTGCGTCACCTAGGTGGAAGAAGGTTGTGAATGAGAAAAAAAAAATATATTAAGCGACAGCTCAAAGGAAGCCGCTACCAGTGTATTTGCAACAAGAACTTCTCCATCACCAGGGTTTCATTAAACGCGATATGATGAAGAAAAGAAATATTGAAGCATCTCGAGCAATCCCGAGTTGCCAAATAGCCGACGATCACTTAAAAAAAATTCAGCGGTAATTATATTACAATTTTCAGAATTGAAAATAGATGGTCGCTGGCTTATTAAAGAAAAAAGGTAGACAAATTTTCCATATATATATATATATATATAATATATATATATATATATATATATATATATATATATATATATATATATATATATATATATATATATATATATATATATATATATATATATATATATATATATATATATAAGGTGGAGTCTAGGACGTTTCGTCTTATAAACTCTTTTGCTCTTACTAACTCTCTCTAATCTCTTTCTTCACGTCAAATTGTTGCGTCACTCTCTATATACTATCTCTATTACAACAGACACTGCTCTTCTGAATTCTCACGTCGCATACCTCCTCCATTGAGAAGAGTTCGTGAGACACGACTTTCTACACAGTCTCATCCTTTCTCTGTTCAGCTCCTCAACCCCAGGTTTAACTGTTATGCTCAATTTTAACATGTACTCTGCTGGTAAAGTCTGGAACACACTCCCTTTTTACCCTAATTTCTTTTTTTTTTTTTTTTTTTTTTTTTTTTTACATTAGTTTTATGTAAAAAATAAATCCTGGTGGTAACATACATACAGCAGAGAAAATTTAAAAAGAAAAAAAAAATAAAGTAGTATGCTCTTCCGAGCATATAACCTTGGAGAACCCTATTCTATACGAGTTTCCATGACTAATTTTTGTCATTTCATACAATAAATAAAAACTATTTTATTCACCTTAGTTTTTTATTTTACAACCCGACAAAGTAAGTCAAAATAACGTGATAACTTTTGATGATTATTCTCTAATCTAGAAAGTTGACGTCTAGTACCTTGTAATCTTTGAGAGAAACAGGGAGAGTAGTATCACTAGAACTGCATCAAAAGGAGCGTTAACTGTTGAGAGGGTTGCAACTAGATCTGAGCCTGCAAGTATACGTTAAGTTAGGTATACAAGGGCCGCAAGAACAGTCGCCATATTGTAAACTTTTTGGAAGAAGAATTCTGCTTTATAAAATGTTCAAAACACACTCACACATTCCAATAATAATAATAATAATAATAATAATAATAATAATAAATATTTCTGGGGTGGTTCCACTCATACAACTCTCCTTGAGAAGGTGGAATCTAGGCTTTTCGTTTCATCAACTCTCCTACTCTTACTAACTCTCTCCAATCTCTTTCTGACCGTCGAATTGTTGCGTCACTCTCTCTCTCTATACTATCGCTATTACAATGGACACTGCTCTTCTGAACTCTCTCGTCGCATACATCCTCCAATGAGAAGATCTTGTGTAACACGCCTTTCTGTCCAACTCTCTGACCCCAGACTTAACCACTATGCTCAATTTTGCATATACTCTACTAGCAAAGGCTGGAACATATTCCCTTTTCGGTTTTCCTAACTTCCTTTGACTTGCACACTTTCAACAGCTGTGTATTGGGACATGTCGGCCTTTAACGACCAAGATCTGATGTTTCCCAACTCCGGTGGAAATTAGTAGGCCTTCGACCTTTGCCTGTTTTATATATATATATATATATATATATATATATATATATATATATATATATATATATATATATATATATATATATATATATATATATATATATATATATTAACGGAAGCAAGGAAGACAACATAAACGAAATTCTCAGATAGTATTATTGCAAAATGCTTCGGATGTAATTTCATATTTTCATATTCCTTATCTTCCAAAAGAATAAAATCACAATAACTTTCTAATATATATATATATATATATATATATATATATATATATATATATATATATATATATATATATATATATATATATATATATATATATATATATATATATATATATATATATATATATATATATATATATATATATATATATATATATATATATATATATATATATATATATATATATATATATATATATATATATATATATATATATATATATATATATATATATATATATATATATATATATATATATATATATATATATATATATATATATATATATATATATATATATATATATATATATATATATATATATATATATATATATATATATATATATATATATATATATATATATATATATATATATATATATATATATATATATATATATATATATATATATATATATATATATATATATAGATTCTCTGGTTTGTATTATTTGGTTTACAAAACGATGTTCAAGTGTTACAATCCCCCCCCCACCCACCCAAAAAAAAGCTGATTAATATAAATCCAATTAATGACAATCTTTATTTAATTTCATTACAGAGGTTAATGAAACCCCTTCTACCGTAATCAACCACTCGAACCAAATGTGACGCGAAAGTCGGTCGTAAGCATCATCAGTTCTACTAATGTGGATCTGTGGTTTTACCCTAGGACAATGATTTTGAGCAAAATATTAAAATCCTCACTTCACTTAGTTGATAATTAAATTAACTATTTAATCATTCATAATAATTTATTTACTCTAGTTAACAAATTTTAATTTTTTTTCTCTCTGCCACCTTTTTTTTTTTTTTTTTTAAATAAATAAATAAATTTTGACTGCTTATTACGAAATAAAGCGTTAAAAAAAAAGTGCATTTTTGTGCGACAAGGACTAGAGACGTAATATGGACAATTCCTTGTTGATGATATAATATGACGAAAATATTTGAAATGTCTATAATGAACACATCACGAAATGCAGCATTATAAGAGTCACAATAGGTATAAGTATGTTATCATCCTAAAGAAATATGTTATATTGCATTTCACTTCAAGAAAATACCTTTATCATATATATATATATATATATATATATATATATATATATATATATATATATATATATATATATATATATATATATATATATATATATATATATATATATATATATATATATATATATATATATATATATATATATATATATATATATATATATATATATATATATATATATATATATATATATATATATATATATATATATATATATATATATATATATATATATATATATATATATATATATATATATATATATATATATATATATATATATATATATATATATATATATATATATATATATATATATATATATAATATATATATATATATATATATATATATATATATATATATATATATATATATATATATATATATATATATATATATATATATATATATATATATATATATATATATATATATATATATATATATATATATATATATATATATATATATATATATATATATATATATATATATATATATATATATCCCAATCAGAAGCTTTGGATTCTGTGAGGAAATATAAAATTCTTCGAATATTGACTTTTCTAATATTATTTGATAATAAATTGCGTTAATATATAAAAAACTGGTGCATGATAGCTCATTTTGGAGCCATTTTCCGTATCAGCAAATAAATATTTACCGTATTAGCATATTTTTATTCATTTGACAAAACCCTTGTTACATAGTGTTATTATACTAATAAGAATTAAATATATAAGCCCCAATCGATTTTTATTACCTATACATAATAAAGTTAGCATAACATCAACAACACAATAATAACAACAATAACGATAATAAAAATAACAACAATAGCAACAACAACAGCAGCAATAATAACAACGACAATAACAACAATAATAACAACAACAGCAACAATAACAACGAAAACAATGCAGTAACATCAACAATAACAATAACAACAACAATAAAACAATGACAACAATAGTAACATCAACAGCAACAACGACAACAATAGCAACGACAACAACAATAGCAACAATGCAACGACAATAACAAGAACAATAGCAACAACAACAGCAACAATGACAACAACAACGACAATAACAGTAACAATAACAACAATGACAACAAAAACAGCAACAACAACGCCAATAATAACAACAACAAAAACAACGAAAACAACAACTAGAACAATAACAACAATAATAAACAACTTTATTTCGTAAATATTTTGTCTAGGTAACAAAGAATGATGATATTTAAACATTATAAAAAAAATAAAAATAAAAATTAAAAATAAATAAATTAAAGCGTGGTCATTGTTTGCAAATTTAACACTTTATTAACAACTTCTATTTTTTTTATTTAATTTATATTTATAAAGATTATTGTCATAAGATTACTACTATGAAATGTGGTTGGAAACTGATATATTTGTTAGATATATAGGGAGATTGTAGAGTAGTTTTAATATATATATATATATATATATATATATATATATATATATATATATATATATATATATATATATATAATATATATATAATATATATATATATATATATATATATATATATATATATATATATATATATATATATTATATATATATATTAGGGATGGAACGATACCAAAATTTTAAGCGATACCGATAACAATAATTTTAAATCACCCGATGCCGATGCCTCAAAATTTACCGATACCAATTTTTTTTTACTGAATCCATGAAGGTTGAAACAAGACTGAAAATATTCAATGATCATAAAATTTAAGTTTTCTGCTATCTATAATACCTAGTTGTGCTGTAGTCACATTGCTAAACAAAACTATTGATAAGCGATATAATGTTGGTGCCACCAAGACTTTGCATCCGAATTACCCTCATGCATTGCCTATTTTCTTCATTAATTTCTGCGACATTCGCTGTCTTCAATGCAATATACATTTTGGATGAACACCATCTCTCTTCTTTTAGACCTAACCTTTTATTCTTGACAGAAACTCAGATGATTGAGTGTCTTGACAGCAAACCATTTTGATTCCTCTTTCTATCTCTATTTTCAATTTTCAGCCAAAGGGGATTGTTATGCATATGTGCGCTACGATTATACTTACTCTCGTGTCTCTTGCCATTCTACGTCTACTAAATTCATTTGTTTTGTTTATTTATCTCCTAATTCTATTGACTATCCTAAATTTTTTGACTATCTAAACTCCATAGCAGAGAACATTCTCTCTTCTCCTTACTCAGAAATTATTATATTAGGTGATTTCAATGTTCTTGGCAGCCAATGACTTTCTTCTAGTTTTCATTATACAGCTGATGAACGTGCCTTTCTATTCTCCATTCAAAACGGCATTGAGTAGTGAGTATAGCTCCGTACTAGTATGTATCCTTGATCGTCTTGGAGATAAACCCAACATCCTAGACCTTTTTTTAAACTTCTTACTTTTCTCCTTTTACTGTCAAACTCTATCCTCGTCTGGTTTCTTCCGATCGTTTTCTTATCTCTGTATCCTCTTTTACCTTTTCACGGCTTCCTCGAGAAAGATTGCAGCGTATTGCGAGAAAACATTCTTATCATTTCGGTGCCCAAGTTAATCGGACTTTAGGTCGTACTTCTTTGATTTTTTGTGCAATGATTATAGCTTCCGTAGGAGGGGGTCCCTCGGAGTGTGCAGAACGCGTTACCAAGGTGATTCACTGTGGCATGGAGACTACTTTTTATATTTGTCTTCTCAAAACCTTACAAACCTTGGTTTAACTCTGCTTATTCTCGTGCTGTTTGCTGCAGGGATGCTACCCTCAGGAATTGCCGTTGTTTTCAAACTTCAGAAAATCGTGCAATTTATATTTCATCCCGAAATCGTCAAAATCTGTTCTTGTTCTTTGTAACACCAAAAACTAATTTCTCAATACAATATATATATATATATATATATATATATATATATATATATAT
>SEYY01021046.1:55000-57500 GCA_009176605.1 Armadillidium nasatum
ATATATATATATATATATATATATATATATATATATATATATATATATATATATATATATATATATATATATATATATATATAGTGATGGCATATCCTTTCCGCATATTCATCAAAATTAACATCCGCATCCGCATCCGCATCCTCATCAAAATTAAAATCCGCATCCGCATCCGCACTTTCGAAAATTCAACATCCGCATCCACATCCAAAATCATCGCATCCGCATCCGCATCCGCATCCGCAAATTAGGAAAAATGACATCCGATCCATCACTAATATATATATATATATATATATATATATATATATATATATATATATATATATATATATATATATATATATATATATATATATATATATATATATATATATATATATATATATATATATATATATATATATATATATATATATATATATATATATATATATATATATAGTGATTTACTGTGTCCAGGACCCGGACTCCGAGACAGATTCTGTATCTTGG
Source organism: Armadillidium nasatum (assembly GCA_009176605.1). Classification (NCBI taxonomy): domain Eukaryota; kingdom Metazoa; phylum Arthropoda; class Malacostraca; order Isopoda; family Armadillidiidae; genus Armadillidium; species Armadillidium nasatum. The sequence goes on from SEYY01021046.1 coordinate 55,496, forward strand.
CCAGTGTTTACTGACTTTGACTGCCAAATTTATCCTGGTCAATGACCGAATCCAGCAATAAGAAACGTTAAAAACTTTTTCTTGATATTTTTGCCAATGACGTACTTTCATTCTTTTGTAAATTTAACGTTTACAAAACCGACGAGGTAAATACCATGTGAAATTAACTTGATTGGTGCAAACAATTTGTTCTACTATAAATACAGAGATGTATATTATGAAAAGACATCAAATAAACGAATTTTATTAAGGAAATCGAAATATAAGGATTCAGAAAAGGTTTTAGAAGAATATAAATTAAAAGTCAAAGAAGTATTAAAATAAATTTGATGTAAAATTTCTCTGATGATGAAAAATAGAGCAATAATTTAAAATGTTTTAGAACATAATTGTGAAGCTTGTAGTTTGTGAGGCCTGTTCGAGCGGCCCAGAAAATTAGAAATAAAATTTCCTGAGGCTTGTATTGAATTCTACATAATTCTTGGAACGGACTTTTCAATCTATAGAATTTAACGTTCAAGTGGTTATGCTTGAACATACTTGGGAATTTTTTTTCCCTAAAATTAAATATATATATATATATATATATATATATATATATATATATATATATATATATATATATATATATATATATATATATATATATATATATATATATATATATATATATATATATATATATAGTTTTTATGACTCCTCTGGTGGGTAAAGACCAGAGACCTACCAATTTCCACCAGATTTGGGGGAATGTCAGAATCATGATCAGTTAATGGCCGACATGTTCCGATACACCGATACACGGCACTTGAAGGGGTGCAAGTCAAAGGAGGTTGGGAAAATAGATAAAGAGAGTTTGTTCCGGAATTTGCCAATAGAATACAAGAAAGATTGAGCTAGCGGTTAAGTCTGGGGTCGGAGATTTGGAAAGAAAAGGATGAGACTGTGTAGAAAGTCGTGTCGCACGAGCCCTTCTCAATCCAATGGAAGATTTATGCAACAAGAGAGTTCAGAACAGCAATGTATTTTGTAATAACGATAGTATAGAGAGAGTGACGCAACTGGCAGAAAGAGATTGGACAATGTTAGTAAGAGAATAAAGAGTTTATGAGACGAAAAGTCCTTGACTCCACCCTTACGAGAAGAGTTGTATGAGTGGAACCATTCCAGATGTGTGAGACGCACTCCATACATTGGCGAACAACATTCCTATAAAGGGCAAGCAGCTGGGTGGTGCATAAAATAACGAAGCTTGTTTTGAAAGAGATTCACCGAAACACCGAAGAACGGAGGACAAAAATCAGAAAAAATGGAAACAAGATCACCAATTGGGCATTTCTTAAGAAAGTCATATTGGCGATGAAATTGAAGAAATGAGATCTTTCCAAATCTTTCTGTTAAGGATACATACGAAAACTTTAGAAAGAACGAAGATTAAGTTAGAGCGTTGAGAGGGGTTCCCCTTCTTCGGCACAGTCTGAATGAGCGCACCTTTACAGCAAGAAAGGAAGGTTGAAATAGAGAGACAGAGACGAAATACTTTACCAAGCCATGGTGCAAGCTCGGAAGCACAAGTTTTGAGAACCACAGGCGAAATATCTTCAGAATCATACGACTTCTTGATGTTAAGCTCGGAGAGAGAAAAAATATCTCAAAAAAAATTACAATATTAGGCATTAATGAGTAGAATGGGACTGAAGGAGGTAGACTAGCTCCGGAATTATTTAAGATAGAGTTTGAGACAAAAGTTTTAGCAAAGAGTTCAGCTTTAGTGGAAGATTAAACGGCAGTTGTTCTACCAGAAATTTCCAGAGGAGGGAAAGAGGAAGAAGCAAAGTTAGAGTCAACATTTTTTGCAAAATGACAGAAAGGACGAGAGGAAAAGAAGCCAAAAGATTATTGCATTGAGAAATGAGTTTTTGGCTTCACGGAGAATAGATTTTGCACAATTCCAGGATGAAATATAAGTTGAATGAGTTTCTGTGATTTGAAGACGACGGTAATA
>SEYY01021046.1:62500-75000 GCA_009176605.1 Armadillidium nasatum
TTCTGACCTTGCACAATGCCTTAGTAAGCTATTTCATCTTTGACTTTCTACTTTCACCTCCCCGTGATGAAAACGTGCCCTCATTCAACCTGTGTCGAAGAAGGGGGACTCCTATTAACCCTATAACTACCGTCCATTTCTTTAACCTCCGTTCTTACTAAATTTTCGATTCAATTCTTAACAGGAAGATTTGGAAACATCCCAATTCTTCAAATCTTATCATTGATCGACAGTATGGCTTTCGTAAAAAAAAAAAAAAAAAAAAAAAAAAACACTCTACTAGTGATCTTCTTTCCCCTCTCTCTGATATTTGGTTCTCCCCTCTTCGGCATTTCGGTGAATCTTTTGCTGTCTCACTGAACATATCGATAGATTTCCATAGAATCTTGCACAAAGCTTTGGTTTTAAAACTTCACTCTTTCGGGATCTATCCTTCTCTATTATTTCCTTTCTGGTTGTTCTATAGCGACTGCTGTAAACGGCCACCGTTCATCCTTTAAATCTATTAATAGTGGTATTCTTTAGTATTCTTTATGGATCTGTTCTATCCCCAGCTCTTTTACTGCTTTTCATTAATGACCTTCTCTCTGTTACTTATCTATATCCTCTCCTATGCCGAGCCTCTACCAACAGCAGTTAAAAGAAGCAAGGAGGTAGCCTTGGAGCAACTAACCTCTGATCTATCTCGCATTTCAAATCGGGATTGAGAAAACATGGTAGTTTTCAATGCCTCAAAAACTATGTTCTTCCATCTCTCTATTCGACACAACCCCCCACACAACTATGATAATTGTCTTCTTCGAAAGCATACAACTCAAATCTTCATCTCTCCTAAATATTTTCGGTTGTCCTTTTTCTAGTAATATTTCTTGGAAATATCACTTTTCTTCTCTTTCTAAACAAGCTTCGAAGAGGTTGGGTGTTCAGAGACGCCTTCAGAATTTCTTCTCTCCACTCTCAGTTGCTTGTTTTTTATAGGAGTGGTGTTAGCACCTGTATGGAGTACGAATCACACATCTGTGGTGGTTCCACTGATACAGTTCTCCTTGAAAAGGTGGAGTCCAGGACTTTTCATCTTGTCAACTATTCCGATCTAATTAATTCTCTCCAATCTCTTTTTGCTCTGCAAATTGTTGCATTACTCTCTCTATGCTATCATATTACAATGGACACTGCTCTTCTGTGCTCTCCCGTCGCATACCTCCTCTACTAAGAAGAGCTCTTGCGCCACGGCTTTCGGCACAGTCTGTTATCAGTCTCTGTCCGACTCTCTGACCCCATATTTAACCGCTATGCTCGGTTATATATTTACTTCACTGGTAAAGTTAAAGTCTGGAACACACTCCCTTTATCTATTTTCCCAACTTCCTGTGACTTACACACCTTCAAACGCCGTGCATTGGGACATTTCGGTCTTTAACTTGACCAGATTTCCGGTTTTTTCCCCTAACATAGGCTGAAATTTTAGTAGGCCTCTGACCTTTTCCCGTGAGAGGTGAAATAAAACAATATATATATATATATATATATATATATATATATATATATATATATATATATATATATATATATATATATATATATATATATATATATATATATATATATATATATATATATATATATATATATATATATATATATATATATATATATATATATATATATATATATATATATATATATATATATATATATATATATATATATATATATATATATATATATATATATATATATATATATATATATATATATACTGTATCATGAAATTAACCAGAGAGAGAGAGAAATATGAGAGAGAGAGAGAGAGAGAGAGAGAGAGAGAGAGAGAGAGAGAGAGAGAGAGAGAGAGAGAGAGAGAGAGAGAGAGAGAGTTTGTAAAAGATTCATTTCACTATCAAAACAAAGGCCAACATAACTGAATTCAAGAAATTTATAAAAATTTGAGTTTATCTCTTCGAGTCTCGAATCACACACTAGTTTTCGAATTATGGAATCACTCTCCTTTTGTTCAAATTTATTAAAAGAGATTCTGTCATTCTTTCTTCTCTTCTTCCTTATTTATAACATCCTGTGACTCGTCTTTCCTCCCAGACTCTTCGTTATACGATGTTCAACTTTTTTCACTAAGACTTCACTGCTATGCACAGTCGGTATTTTTCCTTTTTTTTTTCTTTCTTATCATCACCGTTCACGGGCAGAGCCCTATTCAAGGAGGGGGTGTTAATACTCTTCCTTTTTTAATAGTCCTATTTGACTTGCACACATTCAAATGCTCTGTGTCGGAACTGGTCATTATTTAACCTACTTTTGGAATTGTTTTTCCAACTCTTTTGTGGGCTTTAAGTAGGTCACTCTGACCTCTCTTACACCAAAGGTCAAAATTTATATATATATATATATATATATATATATATATATATATATATATATATATATATATATATATATATATATATATATATATATATATATATATATATATATATATATATAGAGAGAGAGAGAGAGAGAGAGAGAGAGAGAGAGAGAGAGAGAGAGAGAGAGAGAAAGAGAGAGAGAGAGAGAGAGAGAGAGAGAGAGAGAGAGAGAGAGAGAGAGAGAAGAGAGAGAAAGAAACAATGGGAAAAGCTTCCCATTGTTATTATGAAGAGTATGTTCCCATTTGAATGCTAATTTTTAATTATGAATAATAAAAAAACTCATCTAATTCAATGTACACAAAATCCCTTTTCCTCTCTCTCTGTTTTGAGCTCTTCATCAAAAAACAAAGTTTGAATTGAGAACCAAAAAAACAACTTTGATTCTCAACTCGTTTTCCTTCAATAATCATTTCTTCATTCTGGATAAATCTCTGCTTCTTTACTTTGACACTGAAGTACTGTAAATAATAACAAATATTTTTATTTTCTTTCTTTCTTTTTTTTTTTTTTTTTTTTTTTTTTTTTTTTTTACAGTTCAACACCACTCACAGGTAGAGCCCTTTTAAAGGAGGGGTGGGGGGGCATTTACAAATAGAGAAAATTAAGAAAACCCACTCTGACCCGAACCTAATGCACATCCATAAAACATTTTACAAATGTACACACACCTTCGATACAAGTAAGGTTTCCCTTGGGATTCGAACCAGCATCAGCTATAGCAACTGGCTATCACTTCATCACCGCACCAGTGCCACTATATAAAAAAGAAGACTTAACCTCTCTGCGATGTTAGTACACTTTCTTCTCGGGTATTCGAACCCTGGAAATAGTGCTTGCAAAACCGACACGCTAACCATATGACTACTACATCATATATTATACTGTCAAACAAAAATCAATCACTTATAATTCAATATATATAGTCTTGTTCTTTTTCAATAATATATCTATTAATTTAATTATATGAAGAAGGTTTTTTACCCAAAACAAAATTAATCAATTGCTATACCATTTCATGCCTATATATATATATATATATATATATATATATATATATATATATATATATATATATATATATATATATATATATATATATATATATATATATATATATATATATATATATATATATATATATATATATATATATATATATGTTTGTATTATATAAAATGAACAAAGAAGTGATACAATGATGATATGAATTATAATCAATAGATATTTTATATTATCCCTAATAATAAGGTCACTTTTTGCATTTTAAATTTTTTTTAAATGGGTTGATCTTCCCACCTGTTTTTTTGTTCATTTCCAGAGACATGAACTCGTTACATTAATGAGATATTGAGAGCTAAAGTGGATCAAGTCCAGGTCAAAATTTTAGTAAAATGTTTGCTTTGACATCCTATAATATTTTTGAAATGATAGTCAGTGGAGTAGTGAAGTCATTTTCAGATAACTTTAATTTTTTTTTTTTTTTATTTATTTTTTTTTTGCAAATAATATCGACTGACTCAGTTGTATAATCCATCCATGCCATTTAACTTTAATTCAACTTTTGTTTAAAAATATATATAAAAAAATCGATTTGCTCCACTTTAATTAAGAACACTTCACATAAAAAAAAAATAAATAAAAAACTTTCAATTGCCAACCTATTGATAATATTTGCCTAAAAATAATTTGACAGGTTTGTGACTATGAAATTAAATTCAAATTTTATTTTGGGTATTTTCACACTTATGAGTTTTTAGGGTATGGAAAAATAAAACATGAAACGCATTCTTAATTGGATCTTCCTCTCCTTTCAAGGCTTTTTCTCTCAGTTACTTGATAAAATGGGTGTAGCGGTAATTGTTTTGCATTTTACTTTAAAATTAACGATAGAAAAATGCCTATATATATATATATATATATATATATATATATATATATATATATATATATATATATATATATATATATATATATATATATATATATATATATATATATATATATATATATATATATATATATATATATATATATATATATATATATATATATATATATATATATATATATATATATATATTCGCCTCGATTATCCACTACATACTAGCGGAGTAGGGGAAAACATAATAAACAGGTTTAAATCAAAAGCCGATATGCTCCTATACAAGACTATTCAAAATGAGCAAGTCAAATGAAATTGTAAAAACAGATAAAGAGAAAATGTTCCAAATTTTACAATAAAGTACATAAAAGACTGAGCATAGAGATAAAGTTTGGTGTTAGAGAGTTTGAAATTAAAATCTCCTCCTTTGAGGAGGGGTTGTAAGGTTTTCCTTTCAAACTCTGTAACCCCAGACTTTATCTCTACATACTTTTATGTATTCTACTGGTTTAATATGGAAACACTCCCTTTATCTGACTAGAAAGTTCCGAGTAACAGTGCCTACTGTTATTAGAACAGTACAAGGAGAGTAATGAAACAGTATGACGGTAAGAAAGAGATTGGAAAAAAATTGGTTCAGAGAATAGGGGAATTGAGAAGACGAAAAACCCTTGACTATTCCTTAACAAGGAGTTCAATTTGTGTGGAATCACCCCAGATATATGGTACAAGTGGGAACAACACCCATGTACAGAGCCAGCAACTGGGATGATGAGAAGCTCATGAAGCGCCTCAGAACACCTAATCTCTTTGAAGCTTGTTTAGAGGAGGGATATATATATATATATATATATATATATATATATATATATATATATATATATATATATATATATATATATATATATATATATATATATATATATATATATATATATATATATATATATATATATATATATATATATATAAATATTGAATATGACGATGAAATGACGATGACGATGAAATTGAAAAAAGTGTATTTTAAAATTTTAATTATTTTAATAAATTTAACAATTTCATAATAAGAAAAAATTAAATTTAATAATATTATTTATTTTTAAATGTGCAAATACATGTAATTTTAATATATGGTAAAAATACAGGGTGTCCTACTCAATCTTGGTACAAGATATGTTCTTATAGAAATCAAAATTGTGGTCATAAATTTTTAAAAAATTTCCACGGATAGAATTGTGCTGACATAACAACAAGTGTCGGAAATGATCACCATTAACATCAAGGCATTCCTGTACACTCTTTTTCCATGTTACGGAAGTTTCCACCAACATATTGGGAGTCAATTGGTTACCGAATGTTGTCTTTCAGTTGTACGAGAGTACGTGGCTTGTTGCGATACATCTTTCCTTTCAGCATGTCCCATTGGAAGAAATCCGGCGGAGTAAGATCAGGCGACCTTTATAAATAACCAGATCTTTAACTTCGTACGTACTGACGTTGGACGTGTGGCAAATGACGTCATCCTGCTGAAAATAACTAATACGGAGGTCCTCTACATCCAAATGATTTATGAACTCATTGAAGATGTTCATGTAAATTTTTTTTTAACTTATTACCATTACTTTGACATCTGTAAATGCATATCTGAGTTCGAGATCAAATGGGACACCCCAAGTATCTTCAAAACTGATTTTAAAAATTTAGTGTGTGAGGACATGGACAAACATACAAAATTCAAGTATTTTAAATTTAGAGATCTTAAATTGTAATGCAGAAACAATCTTTTCTCCTGTTTCTGCAGGGGGTAATTCGATTTCGTCTTGGAGTGTATATTTGACCCCCCACTACTAAACAGCCTTTCACACTCGGTAGAAGAAGGTGGAGCAGAAAGATATTTATAAGCCAATAGAAGTAAATTAGTGGGTAAAATAATCGGCAGAAAATTGACCATGACAATTGAGGAAAATATGCCAATTTTGTCGATGACGATTAACCGTTTCATACTAATATATATATATATATATATATATATATATATATATATATATATATATATATATATATATATATATATATATATATATATATATATATATATATATATATATATCTATATGTACTTATATAATGTTCATAAAAATTCAGGAGAGAGGATTCTTCACCCACTATCCCCTACCCATTCTCCACCCTCCATACCCTACAGCTATGGTTCGAATCTTCGATTGAATCGAGATCTAAAAATAACCAAATAACCTAAATGACCTCTTTCTCTTTTTCTACGATAGATTCCTTTCTTACTCTGTATTTATATATAAATCGAATCCGTCTAAGGTGAAAGAACACGAGACACAAGATGCGTTACTTACTATCTTTAATAAACAAATAATATTACTTATTCCTTTAGGATGATCGAGAGAGTAAAGGAAGACAAGGTTCTTTGGGCTTCGGTTTTATCTTGTGGTCTCTGAATGAGTGATCTTTCTTGTCTTGATGGAAACAAGCTATTTACACAAACAGTTCTAATAAAAGTAATAATAATAATAATAATAATAATAATAATAATAATAATAATAATAATAATAATAATAATAATAATAATAATAATAATAATAATAATAATAATAATAATAATAATAATAATTATTATTATTATTATTATTATTATTATTATTATTATTATTATTATTATATTATTATTATTATATTATCATTATATATGATTCTGATGTCGTCGGAGTAAGTTGTGTTTGAAAAGAGAAGAAACAGCAAAGTTTTGGAAGGGATAAGTAATAGAAGGATCAAGGTAGTCTGAGGAGAAAGGAATGAACGTTCGAAAGACCTGTTCTTGAAGAAGGTTGTGATTGAGGAGAAGGTACAACAGTTTTGGAGCCAGAGTTTGGTTAAGAATAGTAAACGTTGAAAATTTAATATAAAATCCCTTTTTTTTGATATTGAAATACTTAGTAAAACTTAATTTAAAAGTAAATAATTCATAATTAAAATAAGAAAATTAAAAATTTCATGCGAAGCAACAATACAGTAAAAAGTTATACTGTTTTAGATTTAATGCAAACGAAAGTGATTATATATATACCAATTTCAACTAGAATATGGTTTATTCAAACATGATTTACAGTTGCATCAGAATCATTGAGTCCTTCAAATAGGCTTTTCTTATAAGCAACATAGTGTTCGAAAGATTTATTTATTTATTTTGCTGTTGTTTCATTTTTGTAGCGTCATAATTTGGTGAAGCTGTAAAAGTTTCATTTTTAGTTCTTTTGGAGTTTCTGTAAAAAAAAAAAAAAAAAAAAAAAAAAAAAAAAAAAAAAAAAAAAAAAAAGTGTTTATATAAATTTTGTGTCAAATAGTTTACGTATATATTTTAGTGCAGTGCATTTTTTAGTTTAGTGATGTATGAGTGTATGTATATGGTTTTGGTTACGTACGGTACGTATTTCAATGTGTATTGATTTTCTTTTTATTCATTATGTGTATAATTATATATTATAATTTTATATTATAATTATAATTATATATTATAATTATATATTTATTAATATTCATAGTAATATAGGTAGCATATTTTAATTTTACATTTTGTATATTTTATTTTTACATATTTTTAGCATAATTTACATATTTTTACATATTATATCATATTTTAATTTTACATTTTATATATTTTATTTTTTGTTTTGTATTTGTATTTTTATTTATATATTTTTTTTAGTTTAAGTAACTAATTTGTTAAATTTTGATTTGTTTAGGAATTTTGCACTCTTTATTATTATTTTATTGGAATATTTTGTTTTGTTTTGATAGATTAAAAGTTAATTTTTTACTGTTCATATAATATTAATAGGTTTAAGATTGATTTTAATTGTCAAAGGATTAGTTGTTTAGTTAATTATTTGAAAATACTTTGTTAAATTTCTTTATTTTTGTATTTTGTATTTGTTTTTTTTTTATTTATTTTGATTTTTTTTTTATATTTGTAATGCCATGTATATATTAATTTTTAATAATTTTATATATATAATAACTTTAAAAATATATTAATTTTATATTAACATTGGGGAGAGGTGCTGCGAGGAGAAGGTTCAATCCTCCAGTGGGTGAGGGGCGAACCGTATACTACCAGAGTCGTAAGAATGGAGTTAAAAAGGGGTTCAGTGGTGTGTAGAATTGGTTGTTTGAACGTAAGAAGTTTAAATGATGATTTGAAAAAAGTGGAAATTGGGGATAAAAAGCTGGATTTATTAGGGTTGAACGAAACTAAGCTAAAAGGGAAAGGGGAGATCGAATTTGGCGACTTTAAAGGGTTGTTTTCAGGAGTTAGTGAGAGAGTGAGAGCTAGGGAAGGGGTGGCGATAGTGTTGAGCCAAAGATGGTGGGAATGTATGAGAGAGTGTGTAAGAATTTCGTCAAGAATTGTATGGGTGAAGCTAAGGTTTAATAAAGAGGAATAAATGTTTGTTTGTGCTTATGCTTCGGTGAATGGAGCGAGGGAAGAAGAAAGAAATGTATTTTGGGAGAACTTAAATGATAGCTTAGGGGATTTTGGGGCAGGTGTGAATGTGTGTTTAGTAGGAGATTTAAATGCAAGAGTTGGTGCAGACATGGAAGGTGGGGTGGTGGGTCCGTTCTGGGTGGGTGATAGAAATTTGAATGGAGATAGTTTGCTAGAAGTTTGTATTGCAAATAGATTTATAATATTTAATACTTGGTTTATTAAAAAGTGTAACCATAAAGTTGACCTGGGTTAGTGGGGTAAATGGTGAAAAGGGTTTGATAGATTATATTTGTATTAGGAAGAAGATAAGGGACAGATTATTAGACGTGAATGTGCTTAGGGGATCCGCTAGAGAAATTTCTGACAATTTTTTGGTTCTAGCCAAAATTAGAGTGAAAGAGGGATGGAGAAAGACTAGATGTTCGGGGAGGGGAGTAGAGATTGTGAGAGTGGAAAGACTGGAGGAAAGGGAAGTAGGGGAACATTTTAAAAGAGAGCTAAATATAGGTTGGGAAGAGGTAAGAGGGGTGTGGAGGAGGAGTGGGGGAGGTTTAAGGCGGTAGTTGGTAGAAAGTGCAAGGAATGTATGTGGGATGAGGAGGGTGGGAGGAAAGTGTAAAAGAAAGGGAAGTGAATGGTGGTGCGAGGAGGTGAATATAGTAGTAAAGGAAAAAAAGGAGGCGTTTGAAAAATATTTGAGCACAAAAAGTTTAGAAGATTGGGAATCATATAAGGTAAAGAAGAGGATAGCCAAAGGGGAGGTAAGGAGGGCGAAAGAAAGAGCAGATGAAAAATGGGGTAATAAGATAGTTGAGAGTTTTAGAGAAAGGAGTAAGATGTTTTGGAAGCAGGTGAATAAGGTTAGGAATAAGAGGGAGGTATTGAGAGATGGAGTAAAAGGGTTAGACGGAGAAATAAGACAGATGGAAAGTGAGGTTAGAGCTAGATTGGTAGAGTATTTTGATAAGCTTTTGAATGTGAATGAGGTAAGGAGGGAAGTAGAGGTGCTGGAGAGAGAAAGGGGTAGATTGATAAAGGAGGTTGATGGTGGGATTTCGATAGAAGAAATAGGTAAAGCTCTGAGGAAAGTGAAGAGGGGTAAAGCGACAGGTTTGGACGGGATAAGTGGAGAGATGTTAGTGGAAGGGGGGGGGGTAAGTGTAGTAAATTGGTTCGGTTGAATGCGAGAAAAAGAAAAAAGGTTGAGGTTTTCGAAATGAAAGGTCTGAGAGCGGTATGTTGTGTAAGTAGAAGGGATAGAGTCAGGAATGTGAGAATAAAGGAGCTATGTGCTTGGGGAAAGGGTATGCTTGAGAGAGCTGAACAGAACATGCTGAGGTGGTTTGGGCATGTTTGTAGGATGAATGATGGGAGATTAGCTAAAAAGGTGTTTATATCGGAAGTTGAAGGTGTAAGAGGTAGGGGGAGACCTAGGGGAGGTTGGGTAAGTGGGGTCAAGGAGTTATTGAGGAATAGGGGACTGGGATGGGAGGAGGGTTTGCGGTTGACGGAGGACAGGAATGAATGGAAAAGATTGGTGAGGGATGAATGCTGGTAAGTTGTGGCTTGTGGTAGTCAACACCTCACGTTTGTGGGAAAAGTGATTATAAAAAAAAAATACTTTTTTTTTTTTATATTAACATTATTATTATTATTATTATTATTATTTTTATTATTATTATTATTATTATTATTATTATTATTATTATTATTATTATTATTATTATTATTATTATTATTATTATTATTATTATTATTAGTAGTAGTAGTAGTAGTAGTAGTAGTAGTAGTAGTAGTAGTAGTTGTAGTGTTGTTGTTGTTGTTGTTGTTGTTGCCGTTGTAGTTGTTTAATTTAATAATATTAATAATAATAATAATAATAATAATAATAATAATAATAATAATAATAATAATAATAATAATAATAATAATAAATAATAATAAATAATAATAATAATAATTAATAAGAATAATTATTATATTTTTATAATAATTATTATTATTATTATATTTTTATTATTATTATTATTATTATTATTATTATTATTATTATTATTATTATTATTATTATTATTATTATTATTATTATTATTATTATTATTATTTAGATTGTTGAAAAGATTTCGTGTTACAGTTGGTGTTCCTGTTCTTGAATTCAAAATTTCTCAAAATAATGCCAGAATTATGTTATTTAAACTAATATTAATATTTTCTTCTTAGTTTTAAACATTATATATATATATATATATATATATATATATATATATATATATATATATATATATATATATATATATATATATATATATATATATATATATATATATATATATATATATATATATAGTTCACATGTTACGAGCATTGAGCTATTCTAGGAGAGGAACTTTTCTAGGTAGTATATACCTAGGATCCCCAAATAGGATCGAACCGGCGCCCTCAAGCACGTGAGTCAATCACTCTACCGTTTGAGCCACGGTAGATGTGTATATTTTTGTTAGAAAGAAGTCTCGAGATAGGAAGGTAAGTTAATACAAGCTGAGTAACGTAAAGTTTGTTGAGTGTTCTGAGAATGACGTAAGGGAAGTAATTTTATCGAAAGCCAAGCCAAATTTTTTACTATTTTCAATGATGTTTCTCATTTGTTTTGTTGGGACTATTGTTTGAATTTTTAAAAGGACTAATGCGGTTTCCCGTGGGATCATTTGGGGTTTCAAGATCCAAAATTTTGAATTTCCAATCGAATTTTGAATTTGAAAAGGTTCCTATATATATACAGGAAATTTTGCTTCGGTTTGGGTTGGGAATTTTCAGATTTCCAAATTTTCCTGCAAGATCCAGAGAAAATTATATATATATATATATATATATATATATATATATATATATATATATATATATATATATATATATATATATATATATATATATATATATATATATATATATATATTATATATATATATATATATATATATATATATATATATATATATATATATATATATATATATATATATATATATATATATATATATATATATATATATATATATATATATATATATATATATATATATATATATATATATATATATATATATATATATATATATATATATATATATATATATATATATATATATATATATATATATATATATATATATATATATATATATATATATATATATATATTGCTGCATGGGAGGTGAACAGAAAAGAAGTTTAGGTGTAAAAATACTAGCATTATTAAATGAATGGGCTTGAAACACTATTTGTGTTTATAACTATTGAGATAAAATTAATGTATTTGCAAAGGAAACCGTGAGAGAGGGAAAAAGAAGTACAAGAGGGGTAGAATTAGGAAAGTAAAAGTTAAAGTTAGAGAACTTTGGCTTTGAGAGAAAAGATGATATGATAAATTTTATTGCCATTTTTATTAGTAGTTCTCAAAAAGCTGAACATTGAGCTATTAAGTGATTTGTGTACTCGTAAAAGAAGAAATAAGGACAAATGAGAATAAAATCAATTAGGGATGAGCAGAAACGAACACATGAATACAAGAAAGGTAGATAAAGATATGTAGACATTATGAAAAAGCTGTTGGCAATTAGTAGTTTTATTTTGAAGAAGAGAGAGAGAGAGAGAGAGAGAGAGAGAGAGAGAGAGA
>SEYY01021046.1:90000-102500 GCA_009176605.1 Armadillidium nasatum
CCTCCTCCTCCTCCTCCTCCTCCTCCTCCTCCTCCTCCTCCTCCTCTTCCTCCTCCTATCTCATCCTCCTACTCCTCTTCCTCCTTCTCCTCCTCTATTTCCTCCTCCTCCCCTCCTCCTCTTACTCCTTCCTCCTTCTCCTCTTCCACCTCCCCTCCTAGTCTTCCTCTTTCCTCCTCCTCCTCCTTCTCCTCCTCCTCCTTCTCCTTCTCCTCCTCCTCTTCCTCCTCATCTTCCTCCTCCTATTCCTCCTCCTCCTACTCTTCCTCCTCCTACTCTTCCTCCTCCTCCCCTCCTCTTCTTACTCCTTCCTCCTCCCCTCCTAGTCTTCCTCTTTCCTCCTCCTCCTTCTTCCTTCTCCTTCTTCCTTTTAATTCTTCCTCCTCATCCTTCCTTCTCCTTCTTCCTACTCCTCCTTCTCCTCCTCTTTCCTCTCCCTCATTCTCATCCTCCTCCCCCTCCCCCTCCCAATCCCTCTTCCTTCTTCCTCCTCCCTCTCCTCCTCCTCCCTCCTCCTCCTCCTCCTCCTCTCTCCTTCCTCCTCCTCCTAGTTCACCTCCTCCTCCTTCTTCCTTCTCCTTCTCCTCCTTCTTCCTTGTCTTCCTCCTCTTCCCCTCCTCCTCCTTCCTCCTCCTCCTTCCTCCTCTTCCTTCCTCCTCCTCCTCCTTCCTCTTCCTTCTCCTCCTCCTCCCCTCCCCCTCCCTCGTCCTTCTTCCTCCTCCCTCTCCTCCTCACTCCTCCTTCTTCCTCCTCCTCCTCCTCCTCCTCCTCTTCTTTCTCCTCCTTCCTTATTCTTCTCCTCCTCCTTTTCCTCCTCCTCTTACTCCTTCTCCTCCTTCTCCTCTTCTTCCTTCTCCTTCCTCCTTCTCCTCTTCCTCCTACTCTTCTTCCTCCTCCTCCCTCCTTCTCCTCTTCTTCTTCATCCTCCTCCCTCCTTCTATTCCTCCTCATCATCATCCTCCTCCTTCTCCTTCCTCCTCCCTCCTCCACCTCTTTTTCCTCCTCCTCCTCCTCTTTTTCCTCCTCCTTCTCCTTCCTCCTTTTTTTCCTGCTCCTCCTCTTTTTCCTCCTCTTCCCTCTTCCTTCTCCTCTTCCTCTTCCTCCTCCTTCTCCTTCCTCTTTCTTCTCTTCCTTCTTCTCCTCCTCCTACTCTTTTTCCTCCTCCTCCCCTCCTCCTCTTCTTTCTTCCTTCTTCTCCTCTTCCTCCTCCCCTCCTAGTCTTCCTCTTTCCTCCTCCTCCTCCTCCTCCTTTTTCTTCTCCTCCTTCCTCCCCTTCATTCTCCTCCTCCTCCCCCTCCCCTCCCTCCTTCTTCCTCCTCCCTCTCCTCCTCCCTCCTCCTTCTACTTCCTCCTCCTCTTCATCTCTCCTCTTTCCTCCTCCTCCTTCTTCCTAGTCCTCCTCCTCCTTCCTAGTACTCCTCCTCCTTCCTCCTCCTAGTTCTCCTCCTACCCGTTGTTCTTCCTCCTTCTTCCTAGTCCTCCTCCTCCTCCTCCTCCTCCTCCTCCTCCATCCTCCTCCTCCTCCTCCTCCTCCTCCTCCTCCTCCTCCTCCTCCTCCTCCTCCTCCTCCTCCTTCTTCCTCCCTCCTTCCTCCTCCTCCTCTTTCCTCCTTCTCCTCCTCCTGTTACTACTACTACTACTACTAATAATAATAATAATAATAATAATAATAATAATAATAATGGTAATAATAAAAATAATGAAACGGAAACATAATAAAGTTAACAGAGACGACATATATTGGTAATTTTTTGTAAATTACAGTTTGAAATCCAAAAGAAAGGTCGGAAACTGTGGTTTTTCTCACTGAATACAATACATAATACCGAAGAGCAGAAAATAATTGATGTTTATATATATGAGATACACACAGAGTGAGAGAGAAAAAAATTAATAATAATAATAATAATAATAATAATAATAATAATAATAATAATAATAATAATAATAATAATAATAATAATGATGATGATGATGAAAATGAATGATGAAAAAATAAAAAAAAAAAAAATAATAATAATAATAAAAATGAAAAAATAAATAATAATAATAATAATAATAATAATAATAATAATAATAATAATAATAATAATAATAATAATAATAATAATAATAATAATAAACATTGGTCAACATTAAATAAATTTTTGTGATGACGTTATTACCTTATTTGAATGTTTTAAATGTGCATATATATATATATATATATATATATATATATTATATATATATATATATATATATATATATATATATATATATATATATATATATGTTGTGTGTGTGTGTGTGTGTGTGTGTGTGGGTGGGTGTGCATCTGTGATTGTCTTAGTTTTATTAGAAGTGGATTTTGCGTATTTATCTATATAGGAAGACATCACACAGAGGAATAATGGTTGAAGATCCTCCTCCTCCTCCTCCTCCTCCTCCTCCTCCTCCTCCTCCTCCTCCTCCTCTCCTCCTCCTCCTCCTCCTCTCTTCCTCCTCCTTTAAAATTATCCCAACTCTGACTGTGGTCAGTGTGGTGTAATAAAAATTCATATAGCAATATTTAAATATCAGTATTTAATATACAGATAATCCACTTTCCTTTCACTTCAAAAATTGTCCTAACGATTCGTTGGGACAAGTGGCAAAAATGTCAAAAAAAATTTTTTAGTTATTGTCTTATTAGAAAATAAATCAGTAAAGCGACTTTCATATGTTAAATTTGTCTTTTCTCAATTGAAAATTTTACTGTGACATTTTTTGCCACTTGTCCCAACGAGTTGTTAGGACAATTTTTGCAGTGTTTAATTAAACATTTAAAAAATCATGTTAATAAACTATATTCCTATTTTTATGAAGGAGGGCTTTCACTTGCAAGCATCAATAAAATGTTCGTCCAATCTTTACTCCATCGTGGCAAGCTGTTGTGCTTTCGAGCGCGAGCTGTTGTAGAACTATTTAGTAGTTAGTACACCCCAAAACGATCTTGAGTTTGCTGATCAGCTTTTTTATCAGTCTTGATAAAAACTGAGAAAACAACTTAACTTTCATGACTTCGAGATTGCCAGCAAAACTCCACCGTGCTTCTGTCTAGATCGAGCTACCCTGTTTATCCTCTAGTTTGTGCTATTTCGCTTTTAATGATGTATTGGGTTGATCGTTCTGGCGTTAGCTTTAATCTGTCTTCACACCAGTTTGCGCGAACTATCTTCACTTTGGTGCTCTTAAAAAAACAAAAAAAAAAAAAAAAAAAAAACTCGCAAACATGTATCGGATTAATCGCTCTCTTGTTCACATTTGCTCTTCTGTTATAATTCACTTTAAAAACAAAAGTGATCGAAAATGATCAAGGAAGGAAGAGTATGGAAGAAGGTACAGAACAGAATTCACTAAGGTATCCCAATCAAACTTTAGCAAGTGACTTTCAAACAATCAAACATTTGTCAACAATTTCAATATTAAATTCATAAAGGTTTGTAGTGTAATCACAGTATAAATAATATATACATTTATAGTATAGTATATATTTATAGTACATATATACAGTATATTTATATCTACATTATTGTATAATATTATGAGTTGGACTTGCATTTTAGAGTTACGACATAAATAGCATCATGTTTTCAGAATATAGATACAATATATCTTAGAGAGAGATTTAAAATCCAGTCAAATAGTTTTGTGAAAGTCTTTTAGCAATTATAAAAATTTACACAGAATGAAAACGATAGAAAAAAACACAATTTATCCAGAGTAAAGTGCGTAGTCTTTGTATGTCTCAAGTGAGCAAGCAGCAAATTATTACTTATTACGCTTTACCCTATTTGTTATGCAAAAGTTGGAAGAAAGTAAAAAATTTAAATAAACTGAGATAATATATAATGATAAAAAAAAAATTGTATTCAACCCCTGAAAAAATTAATTTAGGCTAAACATAACGACAAAATGTTAGTTTCAAATTCTTTGAAGTATCGATAGATCGATTTTTTTTTTTTTTAAGGATTGCGAAAAGTAAAAGAAAAATGATTAAGCAACTGAATATAAAATATTTCAGTTATGTAGCAATATTATAGCTTTAGATAACATTTAAAGTGTGATTGACAATACAATGAGGGTTGGATTGTTGATAATGCAATATCTTTTTTGATAAGTGTCGCAAAAATTTATTTATATGAGTTTGGATTTAATCATTACACAGATGTACAAAAAAATCTTTTCAGGTCCTAGTGACAAGTGACCTCAATAGAGGTCACCACCATAAAAGTGTAATCTAATCTACCATCACATAAAGGTTGTGAAACACTACATCCAATCTTCCACTGCATGAGTGTATTAATAGTGAATCATCCAAGCATTTCATATTGAAAATAAATAGGAAAAATTATTTCATTTGAAAACGTACATCATGTAAACAAGTGTAAACAAATGTGGGACATCTACATGTAAACTTTAATTCGCATGTGCATTATATTTTAAGTGTATAATCATGTCAATACCGATCATGTGAGAAGATTGAGAACATGTATATACACATGTATTAAAAAATAAGCAAATGCATAAAGGTAAACTGGTTTATGGAGGAATATCTTTGAAAGTTCAGTCTGATTTATTAATATATAAATATATATATATATATATATATATATATATATATATATATATATTATATATATATATATATATATATATATATATATATATATATATATATATATATATATATATATATATATATATATATATGATTTGGCCGTCGTCGGGAGTGGAGGTGCTTAAATCAGATGGGAAAAGAAAAGTTAGGAGAATCAGATGGAAGAGAAGGGAAGACATGAGAAGAGAATAGAAGAGAAGAAAAGAGAGGATACGGGAAGAAAAGACAGAGCAGCTTTCACAATCTGTTCTGAAATTGGAAAGACTGTCTAGAAAATGCTGAAGAATTGTATTTGAAAAGAAAACAGATTTTTTTTAAAATTTAAATTTTTAAAAATATTTTCAAAACAAAATTAAATAAATCGCATTTAAATTATTTTCAAAATAGCAGTAGGCTATACCTCCACCACTCTGTTCAACAATCTCCCAGACGACATAAAAAATGAAAGATCAATAAAATCATATGCGCGCAAAATTAAAAAAATGTACATAAATTCGTATTGATCCATTATTATTATTATTATTATTATTATTATTATTATTATTATTATTATTATTATTATTATTATTATTATTATTATTATTATTATTATTATTATTGTTATTACTATTATATATTATTATTATTATTATTATTATTATTATTATTATTATTATTATTATTATTATTATTATTATTATTATTATTATTATTACTATTATCATTAGTATTATTAGAATTGTTCATCTTATTATTATTATCACTATTACTATTCTTATTATTATCATTATTATTATTATTATTATTATTATTATTATTATTATTATTATTATTATTATTATTACTATCATTATTATTATTTTTATCATTATCATTGTTGTTGTTCTTATTTTAATTATTAGCTATTATTATTATTATTATTATTATTATTATTATTATTATTATTATTATTATTATTATTATTATTATTATTGTTAGCATTATTACATTACCTGGTATTGTTTTAACCATTAATATTTTTATTACAAAGAGTATTATCTCTATTATTAAAACTATTAAATCAGAAAATCCATAGCATTCAAGAATATTAATTCCATTACCAAAATCATCAATACGATCATTTTTATTTCTATGTAAAATCGGTGCTGCAATTGTTTTATTATTCTTACTGTCGTTATTATTATTATTGAAAATTTTATTGAAAATATTATATTACAACTTATCCTACTTCTCCTACTATTATCACAAATATTATTATCACTATTATTATCACTGTTGTATAACATAAATGATTATCAATATAGCTACCATTATTATTATGATCTCTATTAATATTATTTTTATTAGTTATTATTATTATTATTATTATTATTATTATTATTATTATTATTATTATTATTATTATTATTATTATTATTATTATTATTATTATTATTATTATTATTATTATTATTATTATTATTATTATTATTATTATTATTATTATTATGATATTATTATTATTATTATTATTATTATTATTATTATTATTATTATTACAATACTTGAAATAAATATCTTCATTTCTATTATTATTACTAAAATTGTTGTAGCAAACTACATAATTAACAACTTTGTTATTGTTGCTTGATTGATAAATATATCTAGATTTCCGTTACTCTAGAAGTAACCTATCCTAACATGTAATTATTAAATCTATATGTACTAAACTTTGGGGCTCAAAGGAAACGGAGTGTTTTCCCCTAGCAGCCCCTTTTCAGAGAACTGGACATTATTATAATTGTTATTATTACCTATTATTTTTATTATGGTATTTAACAGTATAGGACCTTTTTGTATGTAATTGTTCAAACTTTTAAATGTACTTTTTTCTGAATAAACTGTTCGAATTGAATTGAATTGAATTGAATTATTATTATTATTATTATTATTATTATTATTATTATTATTATTATTATTATTATATAATGAACTGATATTATAAACCCATCACATTATTATCGTATTATCTTCTTCGTTACAGTAATTAATTATTATGTATTGTTATTTTACTCGGGAATATCACCTCAGCACTATTTTTTTCCGCTATTTTTTTTATTTTTTTTTTTTTTATCTCCATTGTAATTATTCTAATTGATTATTAATTTGATGTAATTATTGTTATTGTGCTTGACATTATCACTGAAATTTTTTTTTTTTTTTTTTTTTTTTGGCTTGCGTATCATTTTATTTTTATTTTATTTTATTTTATTTTTTTTTTAAAAATCTGCATTGACTGAAATGGTAATTTGGAAAGGAAATTTCAATTTTTTTTATTTATTTTTTTAATCTTAATCGTCATTATTATAATTAATTTCAAAATTTAATAAATTTTAAGAATTTGTGAGAAATGGCGCCAAATATTCTTTCACTCTATCAGTCATTTTCCTTTTAATTATTATAGTATTCGTATATGATTTGAGGGAATTTATTTACGTTCCAAACACACACAAAATATATATATATATATATATATATATATATATATATATATATATATATATATATATATATATATATATATATATATATATATATATATATATATATATATATATATATATATATATATATATATATATATATATATATATATATATATATACTTTCCGTGTTTAATTTCTCGTAATGCCAATTAACTAGAATAAAAAGGAAGATAGTAGGGAGACCCGTTGAAAGGGGACACCCAACCCCCCTACTATGCATTCATAGTTTAATAGTGGTTCATATGAGGGCATTGTTTTAATTAAAAATATAACCATGAATAATAATATAAAGACGATTAAAAATATTTTAATTTAATTAATAAAAATTCAAGACTCATTTTTATAGACTTTACATTTGACAGTCTTCGAATCCATACAAAATGAATAGAGAAGAGAGTGTTCAAATTTATCCCAATTTTACTTTTTATTATTGATGTTATTTTATATTTAGAATTAAAAAATATAAAAAAAACAATTTGTTGCTACTTAAATTTATTATTAATGTCGTTTCCTAACGAACTACTTATTGGAAATTCACCCTTTCGTAAATTAACAAGGTTATATATATATATATATATATATATATATATATATATATATATATATATATATATATATATATATATATATATATATATATATATATATATATATATATATATATAATATTGATAGAAATCAAAGTTCTATAGATCTATCGAAACCGATTAAATTTTTATCTTTTATTATTCAATACATATCGATATCTTTGCGATAGTCACTAGTATCTTTAGATATACATATTCGTTGGAGTGTTTGCCGTGGAATATTTTCCATTAGAAAGAGACTACAATATTTGGAAAATAGGTGTGGAACGAGTAACTCTAGGTCTAGGAAGTAATCTATGGATAAATAAATTTTAGAGGAAATCCGAACTTCTTATTTATTTGGATGATCCGGGTCTTTTTAATTATATTTACACCAGGGGATTTTTTATGGCCAATTTTACGATGGCGTATTTTTTTTTTTTTTTATTTATTTATTTATTTTTTTTTTTTTGCAGCACGTAGCAATTTTTTAGCCAATTTTTATTTTTCAAATTTTTTATTGCAATAATTTTATTTATATATATATATATATATATATATATATATATATATATATATATATATATATATATATATATATATATATATATATATATATATATATATATATATATATATATATATATATATATATATATGCTGGTCATTAGGCCTACATTTACAGTTCAAGTCAAGGTTATGTTAAGTCGAACTAGTTTGTTAGGAAAAAAAATTGAAGGGAAAAGACATGAACCATATACGAGATTTAGAAAATATACTTTCGCCAAATTGGCTACACTTCAGGATTTTTCGCTACTTTTTCGATTTTTAAAACTCGATAACTTATTTCTCTTTCGTTTCTCAGCTTTTAAAATATTTTTTTCGTTTTTTGGGGTCAAGTTCTACAAATAAGGTAAATTTCGTTACAGTCGGCTGGGGTAGAATAATTAATGAGATTCCAATAAGTTTATACATCTCTCTCTCTCTCTCTCTAACATATTATATATATATATATATATATATATATATATATATATATATATATATATATATATATATATATATATATATATATATATATATATATATATATATAATATATAATAATCACCAACCCCCAGGTAGGACAAGTCCTGTCAGTTGGAACCCTTCGAGGAAGGCCACAGGGTAGCAAGGGCCTAACGGCTACACCGCTGGTTGGCCAGACCTATCGCGGATACCGGATTATTACCAACCAGTGACAAGCACTTCACTAGTGTACTCATTAACGGCTGAGTGAGCCAGAGCTAGTGTAAATGGGAATGACTCAAATTCCCACGTCCCGACCGAGCCTCGAACCTTGGTCCTCTCGCTTGCTATATATATATATATATATATATATATATATATATATATATATATATATATATATATATATATATATATATATATATATATATATATATATATATATATATATATATATACCATGACCAGCTTCAGTACTTCAGCTGAAATTTATAAACAACTTTTATTTCTAGTCAATAATTTAGAATGTTTTAAATCAATACTTAATTTCGAAATTTAAAAAAAAAAAAAAGGCAACGTAACAAAGCCTTCCTTTATTCTATTATTGCGCTCAGCCGTTCAACTTTCTTCTTCTATTGGAATGTAATGAGTGGATACTATAAATAAAACCAATTTTGTTTTCACTTTAATATATTTCGTAATAAAGGTAAATGAAGTGAGCAAACGCAATTTTCCAAACACGTTTCGACAGCATTTTATTTGATTATTGAAATATATATATGAAAATGAGGTTATATATATATATATATATATATATATATATATATATATATATATATAATATATATATATATATATATATATATATATATATATATATATATATATATATATATATATATATATATATATATATATATATATATATATATATATATAGTGTAAAAAATTGACCACGATTCGACCCAAAAAAGTTGGGTCCTGAATCAGGTCCTCTTCTCCTCGGACTTGATTTAAGGACCCAGTGTCGCGGGTCGTGTTTATTACGCATGGGAATGTGTGTAAAAATATGTGAGTTGTGTTTGAAAACTTATTAACAAAACAATTTGATAAATTTGATCACCTTCGTTAAAATATTATCATAAGCAACTAAGATATCGAATGAAATCGCCGTTCTTATTTTCAGAATATTGAATTCCCGAATCAAAATTTTTTATCAGTTTCCTTATTAACTTTAATTCGTCTTTGGATGATTTTAATCATCATAGTATATTTAAATATGTTCGGTAGCAAATTTACCTGAAAAAACTTCGTGTAGTCTTCGAAAACAAACCTTTATAATAATAATAATAATAATAATAATAATAATAATAATAATAATAATAATAATAATAATAATAATAATAATAATAATAATAATAATAGCGTAAAAGAAAAGCTATAACTGTATCAAAGAAAGAGCTTAAAGGAAAAAATTTTTAGAGTTTAAAATTGTGAAATAAAAAATAAAAAAAAGATAAAAAAAAAAAAAATTAAAAAATTAAAAAAATTAAAAAAAACAATAATGTTAGCAAAGTATTCAAGTATTTCTTTGAAGTAATTCAAATAAAATAAAAAAATTCTTCTTCCGATTGTAATAGACGATTAAAGGACCTGCGAATTTTCTAAAAACCAAAATTCTAAACTTTGAAAATAGATTCAATCGTTTCATTGTCCATTAATTTTATAGAAACTTGACAATGTCTTTATGCAACTTTTTTAAATTCACCCTCATATTGATTTTCAATATATATATATATATATATATATATATATATATATATATATATATATATATATATATATATATATATATATATATATATATATATATATATATATATATTATATATATATATATATATATATATATATATAATATATATATATATATATATATAGGTAAATAATTAAGGTCTGCTAACTCTCTCGCAGATCAGATACATTAAACTTCAGAGTTTAAAGTTTGCTATAGGGGAATCGAACCCGAGCCCTATAGCACATAAGCATAGAGTTTTACCACTAAGCTACTGGCGTAGTGATAAAACTCTATCTGTCGAATGCTATCTCAAATTGGCATCACAGGTAATAAAAGAGTTGACAAAGAAACTAAACAATGCCTTTTCTCATAGCAGATCATCCCAATAGCTTACCAATAACATCAGACGTCATTTCCAACAATTGTCCGATTACATTCCACATCTCTGTAAGAAATTCAAGGCCTGCTGGCACGAATGATGGTCTGATGATATGGACCGACCTGGGCCCCAGCCCAGGCCCCGGCCCTGGTCCCGGCTAAAAATCAGGGAAAACTGGGGTTTTAAAATGGCAAATTATACTTTTTAATGGTGGATTAAATCGAACAAAATATAAGAAAATTAAGATTTTTTTTTTTTTTAAATATTTTCTTTTTCTTTTCTGTTTCTTTTGACCGCTCCCCTTCTACTAGTGAATGTTTATCTTTGTGTTTTAATTTTAGATTGTGGGCACCAGAAGGTCCTCTTCTAATTTCCTGGCTGCAGATGTTACATTTAGCTACTTCGAACATATCCTGAAACATTGTAAAGTACTTCCATACTGCTGAAGCTGATAATTTAGCCATATTGACTGAAAGTATAAGCAAAATCATTTAATTTTGAAATAATGTAGCTAAATGATACAAGTTTGATACATAGCAATAAAATAACAATGATATGTATAAATACAAGTTATATCGATAATTTTATATCTTACATTTTTTCAAACTTTAACTTAGGATCTTACCTATGTAAACCTATTGAATCACTATTATGAATCAGAAAAAAAATTAAAATTTTTTTTTTACTTTTTTTAAGCTTTTATTATACAAAATCTGTAATTTTCTGAAATTTTTTCAGAGAAAATGCATATAATCATTAATTTAAGTGAATGTTGGCTATTCTACTCCTTCCTTATAAAATTAAATAAATCTCAATTAAATTTATATCTAATTTTCTTAACCTAAAATTTCAGTGCTTTTGACCTCTTTACAAATTTTAGGCAACCCCGGTCAGAGTCCCGGCCCTGGCCCCAGTCCCGGCAAAATTCCAGCCCCGGTCGGTCCCTATCTGGTGATCAGAAAGAAGTAAAGCTGCAATGCGTGAAGACTCGAGTTGATGAATTATTATTTTCCAAAAACCGCAGCCGAAGTCGCCACCAAAAAGCATTCCATGAAGTCCTCCGAATATGTAACCAAAAATCACTTACGGATATTAAATATTCAAAGTTCCCCTTTCCCGCTTGTCGATTCTGCAGTCAGTGATCACAATCTCTTCATTGAATGTAAAAGACTATATATATATATATATATATATATATATATATATATATATATATATATATATATATATATATATATATATATATATATATATATATATATATATATATATATATATATATATATATATATATATATATATATTGTGGGTGTGTGTGTGTGTCAGTTACTTTAGATATGTTACAGGCTATTAAAATTTTTCGTGTCTGACAGGCTAACACCGAAAAAAATATGCTCCTGCCAATTTCGGGTTCAAAGGACAAATATCTCGCAATATATTTCCGTTATTTTCTACGTTAATAAAAATAATTTGGTGAAGTAACTATCCTATGCATATAATGTGTTCTTGCTGAAGAAAATTTTAAAACTTTTTTTTTTATTTTGCTCTTCCCGCGCTTGAAAAAGATGGGGAAAATGTTCTAAACTGGTTCAATTCGCATTCT
>SEYY01021046.1:115000-117500 GCA_009176605.1 Armadillidium nasatum
GAATGATCCAATATTATCTCTCATTGGACATAGTCATTGCACGTACGCGTAGAATTTGTCTAATGCAATTTGAATATATTATTATAGTACAGTTCATTTTCGTCTTTAAAATATATATATATATATATATATATATATATATATATATATATATATATATATATATATATATAATATATATATATATATATATATATATATATATATAATATATATATATATATATATATATATATATATATATTAGTGATGGATTGGATGTCATATTTTCCAATTTGCGGATGCGGATGCGGATGTCGAATTTTAGAGAAGTGCGGATGCGGATGCGGATGTTGAATTTTCGAAAGTGCGGATGCGGATGCGGATGCGGATGTTGAATTTTCGAAAAATGTTCGGATGCGGATGCGGATGCGGATGTTAATTTTGATGAGGATGCGGATGCGGATGCGGATGTCAATTTTGATGAGGATGCGGATGCGGATGCGGATAATTAATATTATATATATATATATATATATATATATATATATATATATATATATATATATATATATATATATATATATATATATATATATATATATATATATATATATATATATATATATATATATATATATATATATAATATAATATATATATATATATATATATTACTATCACCTTTCCCACTTTCGTGAGGTGGTGCCCGCCACAATTCCTTACAAACATAACTATTCTTACCTTTCAACGCTTTCACCACCTCCCTCTATCTGTCTCCACAAATCTTCTACCCTCGTCTAAACTCAAATTCCTTCCATCAAAATCACTCTCACTCCATCCATCCATCTCCACTTCGGTCTTCCCCTCCCCCTACCCTTCCCCTATCTACATCGGATCTACGTACCTTGCCATTCTGTTCTCTTTCATCTTTCATTCTTCACATATGTCCAAACCATTTTAGCACAAACTCCTCCTCTCTATCAATTACACCCTTCTTCCATTTACACATCTCCCTTATTCTTTCATTTCTAATCCTATCAATCCTTCTCAATTTATATATCGCTCTCAAATCTTTCATCTCAAAGATATTTAAACTTTTTCTCGACCGAGCACTTATCGTCTATGTTTCACACACATACAATACAGAAGGTGAACACATGCATTCAAACATTCTTATCTTTATTTCTTTCGAAATTTTTCCTTTCTTCCATACTTTTCTTAGGCCCCCCAATACTTTCATTCCTTCTACCACTCTGTTCTTTATTCCTTTTTCCGTCCCACCCTTACCTTCCACCCAACATTACTAGATATTTGAATTCATTCACCTCCTCAAGTTTCCATTCTCACACTTCTACAAACCAATTCCTCCCTCCACATTTCCTCATCCCCACCTCCAATCCTCATAACTTTATTCTTCGCTGGATTGAATTTCAATCTGTGTTTGCACATTTCCCTTCAAACTCTCTCACAAGTATTCTCATCTTTTCTTCCAGATTCTGCCACCAACACATGCCGCATCATCTGCAAAAAGTAAAACATTCACTTCACATTCACCCTCCATATTTCTCAACGTAATACTCTTCCCTTCTCTCTCCATTTTTCTAAGTATACCATTCATCAATAGATTAAATAACATGGAGATATTACACAACCCTGTCTCAATCCCACTCCTATGCTAAACCAATCCGATAGTTCTCTCTTCACCCTCACTCTTGATCTACAATTCGCATATATATATATATATATATATATATATATATATATATATATATATATATATATATATATATATATATATATATATATATATATATATATATATATATATATATATATATATATATATATATATATATATATATATATATATATATATATATATATATATATATATATATATATATATATATATATATATATTATATATATATATATATATATATATATATATATATATTATATATATATATATATATATATATATATATTAGTGATGGATCGGATGTCATATTTTCTAATTTGCGGATGCGGATGCGGATGCGGATGTCGAATTTTGGAGAAGTGCGGATGCGGATGCGGATGCGGATGTTGAATTTCCGAAAGTGCGGATGCGGATGCGGATGCGGATGTTGAATTTTCGAAAATGCGGATGCGGATGCGGATGCGGATGTTGATTTTTGTGCGGATGCTCCGCATCCTCGCATGCGGATGCGGATGCGGATGCCATCACTAATATATATATATATATATATATATATATATATATATATATATATATATATATATATATATATATATATATATATATATATATATATATATATATATATATAATATATATATATATATATATATACTAAATATATTAACCATTTTTGCAACGATAGTTGAATATTCGGAAAATCCCGAAATTGGCTCCAGAGTTATTTATTTATGAATTACTTTTAATAGTGAAAGTTCATTTATCTTATTTTTTTTTTTTTTTATTTAAGAAACAAAGTGACTGCGATTGTTTCTA
>SEYY01021046.1:120000-127500 GCA_009176605.1 Armadillidium nasatum
ATACCATAAGAGACCATGGAGATATCCACCTTTTTTCTTCTTCCGATTTCTCTATATTCCGACATTCGTCTTCTCTTCTTGATACTTCTTGATTTTGGAGTCTTTATATAAATAAACTCATTCCCCCATCCTTAAATGATTAAGCTTCTTCTACTGTTCTTTTCACACAATGATGAAGTCCTTTTTCCCAAAATAGTCCAGCTTTTTTAATATTTCTTGGTGTTGCAAAATTTCGACTTTAATCTTGGTTTTTGTTTATGTTATTTTAATATCAATATTATTTCTATATTTTTATTATTTTATTGCAATTTTTTTTTTTTTTTTTTTTTTTTTTTACAGAACGCCACCGCTCACGGGCAGAGCCCTTTTCAAGGAGGGTGCACGCACTCATGGATAAGATTCATTTAAACATACACACCTAACGCACAGCCCTCAGGTGGGTGCAGACGGAAGCCTTGAAGAGTGGAAGATTAAATACAGAAGGAAAAATAGATGAAGGTAGAGAGTTCCACAGAATAGAGGTGGTTGGAAAGAAAGAGGTACCACAACGGGCTAGCTTGGGATTTCCTACGTCCACACAAAATTGGTGAGAAAGCAGGGCACCCCTTGTGCAACGAGGACGACGCAATGGTGGAGGAATGCGAGAGCCCAATTCCCTCGAGCACCTGCCATTGTAGTACCTGTAGAAGAGAGATAACGCGCCAACGTCACGTCGCAGAGACAGAGGGTCAAGAGAGTTTGAAAGTAGGGGACAGATAATTAATCTTTTAGCTTTTGACTCAACTCTATCCAAAAGAGAGGAGGAGCCGGAGCCCCCCCAAATGTGAGAACAGTACTCCATACAAGGGCGAATAAGACCCTTATATATTTGGAGTAACTGTTCAGAAGAAAAAAATTCTCGCAATCTGAACAGAACTCCCAGCTTCTTAGAGGCCGCTTTAGCAACCATTGTGATATGTGGTTTCCAAGACAATTTGTTGTTTATGTTTAGACCAAGAATGTTAATGTTATTTACAGGTGAGACGGGAGAGCCATCGAAGAGGATAGGAAAGTTAGGAGGTGTTTTTGAGAGGGAGATGTGAAGAGTTGAGTTTTTAAAGAGTTGAATTTCACAAGGTTGCTATGACCCCACCGGGAAATCCCATCCAGATCAGCAAGAATAGAATCGGAAAGTTGAAGATGAGAAGCAACTCTAGAAGCAAAAGAGGGAGCAGATTTGAAATGAGTAGAAGAATGTAGAGTTGAATCATCAGCATAAGAGTGAACAGAGTTAGAAGTGCAGTTGAGAAGATCGTTAATGAAAAGTAGAAATAAGGTTGGAGATAAAGCATGTCTTTCTTATACTGGTAAAGTAAAGTGCTGAGTTATCTTTGAGAGTGAGTGGTGGAAAGTACTATGGTAAAGTGTTGAGTTATCTTTGAGAGAGTGTGATTTTATTACTGTATTTTTAAGGTATTTCTTATTTCGATAGTTGTATTTTTAATCGATAGGAAAAAGAAATGGAAAAGCTTGGTCATGTTGATACACAGCATTCACATTTCACAAGAGATAATATATTGTCTACGTCAACAGAAAAATAAAGTAATCTCGCTGCTCGAAAGCACACATACACACACACCTATATATATATATATATATATATATATATATATATATATATATATATATATATATATATATATATATATATATATATATATATATATATATATATATATATATATATATATATATAAAAATAAAAAAAAAAAAAAAAAAAAAAAAAAAAAAAAAAAATAATAAATAAATAAATAAATAATAAAGGAAAAACGTTTTCCTAAAAATCAAATGTCTATTTTTTAAGCCTAATATCCATTAATATATATATATATATATATATATATATATATATATATATATATATATATATATATATATATATATATATATATATATATATATATATATATATATATATATAGGGAGAGGACGTAGCTCCGTCCGAAGAGATGTAAGTACTCCCCTCTTGGTACAACCCAAGGAGTGATAAGAGGGGCTAGACCAATCCGTTACACTTCGTTGCACTTTGGTTCGTTATTTTTCGCGTTTCACCTTCTCAGAGGATCTCTAGTGTAGTCTCATCTCATTTTGGAGTGTCTATGCTCCCACTGCCTCGCATGTTCTCCACAAATTTTACAAGCGTTTTCTCATGGCGAAACATAAGTCTGTCTCGGAGATGCTTTGAGGGGCAGCATCCAAATAGTATCCTCATTCACCCCTCACCCAATTATCATTTCCGAGTTGGTGGCCTCCGATGATGGAGATGGTGCCGCATGGGTCATTCTGCCGACTTGCCCTGGTATACGGTCTTCTTTTTCTTCAATTTCTGTAACATTCGTGGTGTTTTATCAAATTTCCCTTTTGTCGAACACCATCTTCTTATTTTAGACTTCATTTCTTGTTCTTAACCGAAATTAAGGAAGATTCAGATTAAGAATCGCTGACAGCAAACCTTACTCTTTTACCTCCTACTGTCTCTATCCTTAATTTTCAGCCAAAGGCAGGTGTGACGCATATGTGCGCAACGATGTTATCTGTTCTCGTGTCTCTTATTTGGAGTCTTCTGAATTCTTCACTTTATGGCTTAAGCTTCCTTGTGATTATAAAACTAAATTTATTTGTTTTGTTTATTTATCTCCTAATTCTACTGACTATAAGAAATCCTTTGGCTATTTAAGCTCCAAAATAGAGCACATTTTTTCTTCTTCTTCTTTCTCCGAAATCATCAATTTAGGTGATTTCAACGTTCATCACCGCCATGGCTTTCATCTAGTTCTTATGATCCAGCTGGTTCTTATTATCCAGTTGTTCTATCCAGAACAACCTTGAACCGTTTTTGCAACTCCCTACACGTGTCTTTAATCGTCTTGATGATGAACCCAACAAACTTGATCTTTTCTTAACTTCTTATCCATCTCCTTTTACTATAAAACTCCTTCTTCCTCTGGGCTCATCCGATAACCTTCTTATCACTGTATCTTGTGCTCTCTCTTCAAGTTTATCGCAAGGAAAGAACGACCCACGGCTTCGGTGAGGAGACGTTTCTGGCACTTTGATGCTGCTAACTTGTGCGACTTTCTATTGTACTTTTCTGATTTCCTATGGAATTATTACTTTTTCCGTGGGAGGGGTTCCTCGAAGTGTGACGAGGGCATAGTAGAGGTGATTCCCTCCAGCATGGAGGCGTACATTCCATATTCCTTCTTTTCTACTAAACCTTTGTATAACTCCACATTTTCTTGTGCTATTCGCCGCAGAGATGTTGTCTTCAGTAATTACCGTCGTCTTCAAACTCCAGAAATTCATTCAACTTATATTTCATCCAGGAATCGTGCAAAATCTATTCTCTTTAACATTGAA
This sequence comes from Armadillidium nasatum, assembly GCA_009176605.1. Classification (NCBI taxonomy): domain Eukaryota; kingdom Metazoa; phylum Arthropoda; class Malacostraca; order Isopoda; family Armadillidiidae; genus Armadillidium; species Armadillidium nasatum. The sequence continues at coordinate 123,400 of SEYY01021046.1, forward strand.
CACTCATTTCTCCGTCGTAAATGCAATAATCTTTCTGGTTCTTCTTCCTCATACACTTTCTGGCATTTTGAAAAGAATATGAAATCTAATTTTGTTTCTCGCTCTTTCCTTCCTCAAATATCTTCTGATGTCATAACTGCCGTTTTGCCTCCCTCTAAAGCTGAACTCTTCGCTCAGACTTTAGCCTCTAATTCCTCCTTAGACGATTCCGAAACTATTTCTCCATCTTCATCCCAATACAACTCTTTTATGCCTAAAATTGTAATTTCTTCTAAAACGTCATTTCTGTCTATCTGAACTTAACACTAAAAAGGTGTACGTTCCTGATGGTATTTCTTCCTTCGGTTCTCAAAACTAGTGCTTTTGCGCTTGCATCCTGCCTTTGTAAACTATATATTTTGTCTCTATCTTTCTACTTTGACCTTTTCTTCCTGCTGGAAACCTGAGCTCATTCAGCCTGTGCCAAAGAAGGAGGGGACCCAAATCAATATTCTAACTATAGTCCAATTTCTTTAACCTCAGTTCTTTCTAAAGTTTTCGAATTTATCCTTAACAGGAAAATTTTGAAACACCTCAATTCTTCAAATCTTATCTCTGATCGCCAGTATGGCTTTCGTAAATCGCCCTCAACTGGTGATTTTCTTTCCCTTATCTTTGAATCGTGGTCCACCGCTCTTCGTTGTTTCAATGAATCTTACAAAGCTTTGATTTCCAAACGTCCCTCTTTCTGAATCTATTCTTCTCTCTAATTTCCTTTCCGGTCGTTCTATAGCAACTGTTGCAGACGGCCATCGTTCTTTCTAAAATCTATAAACAGCTTAGTGTTCCTCAGGGATCTGTCCTATTTCCAACTGTTTTTCTACTTTTTATTAATGACCTTCTCTCTATTACTTTATCATATATCCATTCCTATGCCGATGACTACAAACTTAATTACTCCTTTCACTTTGAAAGACGCCCAGCCCCGCCCCTCCCAATAGCAGTTAGTTGACGCCAGGAGGGTGGTCTTGGAGCAACTAACCTCTGATCTTTCTCGTATTTCAAATCAGTGCAGTGTAAACATGGTAGTTTCCGATGACTCAAAACTCAATTACTCCATCTCTTTACTCGACAAAAACTTCTATACAACTATGAAATCTTCTTCGAAGACTTGCAACTCAAACTTTCATTTGTCCTTAATATTTTAGATTTCTCTCCCCCCATTTCTAAACAAGCTTCTAAAAGGTTGTGTGTTCTGAGGCGCCTTCGTGATTTTTTTTATGCCACCCCAGTTGCTTTCTCTTTATAGAGGTATTGTTCGCCCCTGTATGGAGTACGCCTCACATATCTGGGTGGTTCCATTCATACAGCTCTCCTTGAAAAGGTGGAGTCTAGGACTTTTCTTCTTATCAACTTTTCTGCTCTCACTAGTTCTTTCCAGTCTCTTTCTGCTCGTTGAATTGTTGCGCCACTCTCTCTCTCTCTTTCTCTCTCTCTCTCTCTCTCTCTCTCTCTCTCTCTATATATATATATATATATATATATATATATATATATATATATATATATATATATATATATATATATATATATATATATATATATATATATATATATATATATATATATATATATATATATATATATATATATATATATATATATATATATATATATATATATATATATATATATATATATATATATATATATACTATCGCTATTACAATGAACACTGCTCTTCTGAACACTTCCGTTGCATACCTCCTCCATTGGAAATGGCTCGAGCTACACGCCTTTCTACACAGTCTCATCCTTTCTCTGTCCAACTCTCCGACCCCAAACTTGACCGCTATGCTCACTCATATATGTACTCTACCGATAAAGTCTGGAACACACTCCCTTTATCTGTTTTCTCAACTTCCTGGTGGAATTTGGTAAGCCTCTGATTTTTTCCCACAGATATATATATATATATATATATATATATATATATATATATATATATATATATATATATATATATATATATATATATATATATATATATATATATATATATATATATATATATATATATATATATATATATATATATATATATATATATAGGCCATTTCAATTATGAATGATAACTCAGGTTTTGAGGAAACTTGCGGGAAATATTAAAATTATTCTCTAAAATAAGAAGTGAAAAAAAAAAAATAAAAAATAAAATAAAAATTAAAAATTGTGATTATGCTTAGAATTCAATTTTTAAGTAAAATTTTACCTCAAATCGATGAAAAAGTGACATAATTTATGATAAAATAAACATTTTACTTTTTGTTTTTCTTAAAGACTTATGTCAATATTTAGAAACATTTTCCATTGCAAAGTATCCTTGTATTATCCACCGCTATGATTTAAATGAATGATCGGTCAAGAACCGAATATCCCTTCAAAATGGGATGAACTGGGCAAAACACCCCACCCTTCAGGTCCAACAACTTATACCCGTTTTACAATCAATTAACTCGTATATATGAAGGTAAAGTCCTAACTCAGGTGAGTTACTTTTGATGTTAAATAATTTCTATTAGAATGAAGATATGAAATCCAATTAAACAAATGTATTAAATAAAGTTTAAATTGAGTCATAAACACAACTTCTGTAAATTAAATACACCAAAAACCATAATTTTTTACCATAACAAACATACGTGTACATGGAACCTTCAATTCTATATCATGATACCGACATATCGATATGAGTAGACCGATATATTGACTTCAGTATTGAATTCGATATTTACATTCTATGATCGGCAGAAGGACATTTACCTACGAGAGCCTCTGCCCTCGTATTCCCCAGACCCCGTTAGTGATGTAGAGTTTACTTTTTCAACATATTGATATCTATGAAATATCAATTTTAATATTGATATATCGTTAATTCACATATTGAAATGCTAATCTATCAAAATTCAAAATGGTGGCCTCCATGCCAAATAAACGTATATATCTTTTTTATAGTAAAAAAAAATTTAAGTATATCTGTGTAATTATTGTGCAAAAGTGTTCTTTATGCTGCAATCAGACATTATTTAATTTATTTGCATAAACTTTATTTTTATAGATTCGATAGAGTAGAAATGGTTAGAAATCAAAAGTGGCTCACCTGAGTCAAATGTTTACCATAAATGAATATATATAAGATAAATGGAGGACTAGCTGGGGGGCTGGGCCATCCCCGGAAGGGGACTCGGTATCCCATCTGCTATGCATTTATAGGATAACGGTGGATAATACTAGGGATACTCTTTTGAGAAAAATTGAACTTAAAATAGGTCTAAAAATGGAAAAATAAAAAAAATATAAAAATTGATGTTGATGAGAATGACCTGTTTATGCCAGATGTCGAGGTATATTTTAGTAGGTATTTTTTCGATTAGGAGAATGAATAAACAGTATTTTTTTTTTTTTAATTTATATTTTTTTAAATTTAATTTTTTTTCCTTAATTAAATGTACAAAGAAACAGACAATATTCTTAGATTACATGTTATAGGTTTAATTTAAATATTTAAGTAAAATAATTATATTTTTCATTTTAAAAATACTATTTATTTTGTTCTCCTAAACATTTACTTTTATACTAAAGTAAATATTTAATGACGCAGAAAGATTAAGTTCATTCACATGCATATTTAAAAGGAGAAGAAAGAGAAAAGAAAACCCTGAGTAATAATGAAATAATGTAAAATACCGTTTAAAAAAAAAAAAAAAAAAAAAAAAAAAAAAAAAAAAAAAAAAAAAAAAAAAAAAAGGTAAAAAATGAATAAATTAAACAAAAAATAGAAAAAAAAAGATTTTGCCAAAAAAGTAATATAAAAATACGATGTAAAAAAAATTTTTTTTTTCATATATATATATATTATATATATATATATATATATATATATATATATATATATATATATATATATATATATATATATATATATATATATATATATATATATATATATATATATATATATATATATATATATATATATATATATATATATATATATATATCGTTCATTAGTGATGGGCGAATCCGGCAACTTTCGGATTCGAATCCGAATCCGAGTATATG
>SEYY01021046.1:140000-152500 GCA_009176605.1 Armadillidium nasatum
ATATATATATATATATATATATATATATAGAGAGAGAGAGAGAGAGAGAGAGAGAGAGAGAGAGAGAGAGAGAGAGAGAGAGAGTGAGAAAGAAAGGTAAAGTGTGAGGGAGAGAGAGAGAGAAAAGAAAGGGAGAGTTTGAAAGACAGAAAGAAAAAATAAAGTGAGTGAGAGAGAAAAAGAAAGAGAGAGAGAGAGAGAGAGAGAGAGAGAGAGAGAGAGAGAGAGAGAGAGAGAGAGATAAAAGAAAGGAAGAGTATGAGGGAGAGAAAAAGAGAATGAGAGAGATAGATAGAGAGGGAGAGAGAGAAAGAAAGGGATTGAGAGATACAGAGAGAGAGAAAGAAAGGGAGAGTGAGAGAGAAAGAGAGAGAGAAAGAAAGGGAGAGAGAAAGAGAGAGAGAGAGAGGGAGAGAGAAAGAAAGAAACGGAGAGTATGAGAGAGAGAGAGAGAGAGAGAGAGAGAGAGAGAGAGAGAGAGAGAGAGAGAGAGGGAGAGAGAGAGAATGATGAAGCGTGTTGAGCTAATGTGTATTTAAGAGCTCTTTGGGAGGAGATGCGTTTTATCGCTTCTATTTTTAATTTACTCAAAAACTTTTTCAACAAAATGAAAAAAAAAAAATTTTTTCCCCTAAAAAATAGCTTTTAATTTGCCTTTAGATCTATATGTTTTTAAGATTTATTTATACGCTTATTATTATTATTATTATTATTATTATTATTATTATTATTATTATTATTATTATTATTATTATTATTATTATTATTATTATTATTATTATTATTATTATTATTATTATTATTATTATTATTATTATTATTATTATTATTATTATTATTATTATTATTATTATCAGTAGTAGTATTTACCAATTCATAAATTAATATTTCAAATAAATAAGTAAAAAATTAAGAAAAAATCATAATTGAATACAAAACATTACTTTCTTTGTTTAAATTCAAATTTATTTTTTTAAATGCAACATATTTCCTTCTTGGTTCTACACCTTGAGGAGTTTCGTATAAAATTCTTTAAAGGTTAAAAGCGGAGTTTTTTTATCACTTATTTGTATCGTTGTGTATTCCGTACAGGATATATTTTATTGTATATTTTATGTATGATAAAGGTATTATGTATATTACATTGTGTATTGCATAGGAAATATCTTTTACGAAAAATATTATAATATTAATTTGAGAATGTTATTAATAACGATAATTTATGTACAAATAAACTCTATGTATTTATGGAATGTTTTGTACGACTTCCAAATATGGTTGTAAGGGTTTATTTTGCAGTCAAGAGAGTTATCACTATATCACTACAAAAAGGGTTTATTTTGTAGTCAAGAGAGTTATCACTACAAAAAGGGTTTATTTTGTAGTCAAGAGAGTTATCACTACAAAAAGGGTTTATTTTGTAGTCAAGAGAGTTATCACTATATCACTACAAAAAGGGTTTATTTTGTAGTCAAGAGAGTTATCACTACAAAAAGGGTTTATTTTGTAGTCAAGTAGAGTTATCACTATATCCCTACAAAAAGGGTTTATTTTGTAGTCAAGAGAGTTATCACTACAAAAAGGGTTTATTTTGTAGTCAAGAGAGTTATCACTATATCACTACAAAAAGGGTTTATTTTGCAGTCAAGAGAGTTATGACTATATCACTACAAAAAGGGATTATTTTGTAGTCAAGAGAGTTATCACTACAAAAAGGGTTTATTTTGTAGTCAAGAGAGTTATCACTATATCACTACAAAAAGGGTTTATTTTGTAGTCAAGAGGGTTTATTTTATAGTCAAGAGAGTTATCACTATATCACTACAAAAAGGGTTTATTTTGCAGTCAAGAGAGTTATCACTATATCACTACAAAAAGGGTTTATTTTGTAGTCAAGAGAGTTATCATATATCACTAAAAATAAAAAAAATAAATAAAAAAAATTAAAAAAAAACGTGCTAGAAAATTGCTGGCATGAAGAAATCATCAATTCTAAAAAATAATTGGAGAATAATTGGTGAAAAAGAAAACATTGTTTCACAGTAGAAAAAACAAGTGTTCTTTTAATTTCCTTATCTACGGTATTTAAAAAGTCTTTAAAAAAATTTAATATATATATATATATATATATATATATATATATATATATATATATATATTATATATATATATATATATATATATATATATATATATATATATATATATATATATATATATATATATATATATATATATATATATATATATATATATATATATTATAATTTTCGAGACCAAGGAAAAGTTTTCGCTTTGTAATCTGAACTAGCATCTTCTTCTATCTAATCTCTAAACATTATCTCTTAAAGTTCTCTAATCTCTGAGAGTTATCCAGAAATTCAAATTTCTTGATGCGTCGTTTCCAATACTAATTAATCTCTTCCTCGAATTGTTAAAACTAATACATTAATTACGCTATAACAAATCCATTCATCACTATGATAATGAGTAACACATCCTTCCTCAGATTCAATGATGCTATTTAATTCTAAATCACGTGTTGTTATTTATTAAAAAAATAAATAAACCAATTAAAAAAAATGGCTGGTAAATTTTCTTGTTTTTAAATTTGGATAAAAATAATTTTTATATTTAAAATTATTCTAAATTGTGATTGTGGTCGCTATGTATGTATATGTATATATATTATATATATATATATATATATATATATATATATTATATATATATATATATATATATATATATATATATATATATATATATATATATAGAGAGAGAGAGAGAGAGAGAGAGAGAGAGAGAGAGTAGGAGAAGAGAGAGAGAGAGAGAGAGAGAGAGAGAGAGAGAGAGAGAGTAGAGAGAGAGAGAGAGAGAGAGAGAGAGAGAGAGAGAGAGAGAAAGAGAGAGAAAGAGAGTGAGTGAGAGAGAGAGAGTGAGAGATAGAGAGTTTGTGTTTAAAAACGACAAAAAATCTTTCCAAACTCATCTGTTATACATATTGTTATATTAATTGCAGGTTCATAACCGTCTGGCAAATCTAAAATATTTGGTGGAGTCTTTGACGAACGTGAAACACATCAACAAATCTTTGGTCATTTTCAGTCACGATTATTGGGACGATGAAATCAATCATTTTGTAAGAAGTATTTCGGCTTTTAAAGTCATGCAAATATTCTTCCCATTTTCTATTCAACTGAATCCTTTAACTTATCCTGGACGGGATCCTAGGGATTGTCTCTGGAATGAGAAGGAAGTCAAAAAGTGAGTCATTGCTATTTATAATAATAATTGCTATGATTAATATTATTATTATTATTATTATTATTATTATTATTATTATTATTATTATTATTATACATTATTATTTCATTATTATTATTATTACTAATATTATTATTATTATTATTATTATTATTATTATTATTATTATTATTATTATTAATAGTAGTAGTAGTAGTAGTGGTAGTAGTAGTATTGTTTATTTATTGTCTTTTGTGTAGATGTCATCAGTAAAAAGCTTAAAAATTTTTGCTGAAAGATGTAGTAATAAATATAGTTAATGACGATCTCTTCATGAAATAAATGATCAAATCATGTAACAAAACACGTCACAACACGAAGAGTTTGTACAATTGATCGATGAATAATGTTGCTAGTCTAAAAATGTCAAGAATAAAAAGAGTTTGGTGATAATTATGTTATATAAAATGAATATAAAGAGATTTATTAATGTAGTTCACTTGGTATATATATATATATATATATATATATATATATATATATATATATATATATATATATATATATATATATATATATATATATATATATATATATATATATATATATATATATATATATATATATATATATGCGAATGCCCGTGGAGTGTAAAGGGGTGATGGGCAAAATAAAGAATAGAATGGTATGGGGAATGAAAGGGATTGGGAGGATTGAGGGAGGTATGGAAGAAGGGGAGAATACCGAAGGAAATAAAGGGAAGGAAATTTGAGAGTGTGTGTCTACCATTTGTAATGTCTAGGTGTGAAACATGGATGATGAAGATTACAAGTTTTTGAGATGAAGGAATTAAGGGATATATGTGGGTTAAGGAAGGTAGATAGAATCAGAAACGAAAGAAAAAGGGAGATGTGTGCTTGGAGAAGAGGAATAGTGGTAAGAGCGAAGGAGGGTGTATTAAAGTGGTTTAGGCATGTTTGTAGAATGAATGAGGATAGGATAGTGGGTAGAGTTATGAGATCCGAGGTAGAGGGTGGAAGGAGGAGGGGAAGGCTAAGGTGGAGGTGGATAGATGGGGTGAGGGATATTTTAGGAAGGAGAGGTTTGAATGTGGAAGAGGGTAGGAGAGTTGCGGAGGACAGTGAAAGATGGAGGACTGTGGTGACAGGTGGAAGGAGATAGAGTGTGAATATTTATGTGTGAGGGAACTGTGGCGGACACCACCCCACAAGAGTGGGAAAGGTGAATGGTAATATATATATATATATATATATATATATATATATATATATATATATATATATATATATATATATATATATATATATATATACTTTTAAATATTCTTTTAAATATTCTATTTTTTTAAAAAATGAAAACTTGAAGTAATAAATTTAAAAAAATTAATTATGAAAATTGCAGCTGAGCTCTTATGGAGCGACACCATCATATTATGTGACCTTGGTTCAAATTTTATTAAATTTAATTAGATTAATGTAAAGAAGATCCTCGAAACGCAGAACACTTTCACAGTAATTAGGTTCTTTCTTTCCCGAAATAACTTCAGGTTAGAGGAGGAAAGGAGCATTTTTTTATTCTTTCTTTTTTAAGTAATATTTTGGTGTTAAAAGGCCAGGGAATTAATAAAAACACTTAATGTAATAATATTATGATTATTGTTTAGTGCTTTAGATAATTTAGAAGCAGACTGATTTTCGGCTTAGACAAACATTTAAGTGAAGGATGGCTAAACATTGTTAACAATTTGTTACTAGGGATTTAAAACAAAATTTGTCTTGTTTTGGAGAACACCATATCAACTTTTAGAAATATTTTCAAAAATATTTAGAAAGTTTGAAAGTTTTTTACATTAACAAAAGGGAAATATATACCTTTAGAATGGCTGTTGGAAAAACTCTTATGGAATTTTTTTTTTTTTTTTTTTTTTTTTTTTTTGCAATCGAACATGATCTCGAAATACAAAGAGTAGTGCTACAGCTTTGGATTTCTTTTTGAATTAAAGCGAATAAAATTGGAAAAGTATTATTATATCTTAGCAAAGTCTGTAATGGTCATCCAAGGTGTTCATTATAAAGACCAGGTCATGCCATGTCCCTGACTTTCATAAACTTGCGTTGCTTATATAGATCACATCTTTCTTTTGAGTTTTTCAGAATTCACTTTCTCAAAGCTCAAACCTTTCAAACGTTTTTCATTGAGAAACCCACAGAACATTGCTTGTTTACTAAGTGTTCTCAAAAACCTCTACAGACTTCAAAATCATCTTTTGGCTACTCGAAATTAAATCTTTTTGCATTGTATCACTATAATGAGTAGTGAGTACATTGGAATTTTAAAGACCAGGGTATATATATATATATATATATATATATATATATATATATATATATATATATATATATATATATATATATATATATATATATATATATATATATATATATATATATATATATATATATATATATATATATATATCTACTACTGACACGTAGTGAGTACATAGGAATATTGAAATCCTTCTCATAATAATAATCCAAACAGATTCAATGCAAAACGACAAAATATCTCATTCGGTGAGTCAGGGATGAAATCTATCGACACAGACCAACGACTATTCTGTAAGAGCAAATTGATTGTTAAAAGAAAGGTTGTGAAAATGCAAAGCTGAACTTATTCTGCTTGGGTCTAAGCAGTGATCTTCACAGACAGATAATTATTACAGCTACATGTTTTTCAGCATTATCAGTCACACGTTAATTTCTGAGTTTCATAACTGTCAAGTTTCTAAAATCTAATTTTAATACTAGTCAATATTACTTTTATCATTCCGATTAGAACATCATTCTTAGAGATCAAGAGAAACTTCATTGAATACTCTCATTATTTTAAACTTTTCAATGTTACTCTTAAAAGTATATATAAAAAAAATATATATATATATTCAAATGCTGAATATATCGAACACTTTTAGGTAAATGACCATAAATTGTTATGGACAAATTCAAGGATTCGAACTGCAGATTTAGCTCAAGTTTAGAAGGAATTTATTTTATAAAATAATTTTCTTCCTTTTTACTATTAAGATATGGTAGAGAGAGAGGAAATCTTTGAATGTTTTCTTAAAAGCATCTGATAAACAGTTCTGAAGAGCTACTATAATGTTATGCATCAATATAGAGAGGAAAATTATCATATAATTGATATGAACTATTTGAAATTAGTAGTTTCTTGCTACAAGAGTGAAAATATAGAGTTTTTGGAATCTTTTATTATTGGAGTTCATAATGGTCGTCAGGCAGCACCGGTCTATTGACCATAATCTTTTATTATTAAAAAAAATATACAGATAATTTTAACAGAAATCCTAGCGAAAGAAAAATAGATAATACTTTAAACAATTTATTAAGAAATGAACAGTATTATAAAAAAAATTATTTAAAAAATATGACCTTTCAAACCAACCAAAAATGAGTCTTTTAGATGGCTAAATTCAACATTTTTTCTTTTGTTGCATTTCTGATTCCCTTGAATAAGGATCCCCGGGTCTGGGATCTAAGGGGCTTAATTCCTTTTTAACTTTTTCTTTTTCTTGTTTGTAACTATTTATTACCCCATTTAATGTCTTATGTTTTTATTGTTTTAGAACAAAATATTTCGGATCATAATGTAGAAATCAAGGATTTATTGCCAAGAGTATATATATATATATATATATATATATATATATATATATATATATATATATATATATATATATATATATATATATATATATATATATATATATATATATATATATATATATATATATATATATATATATATATATATATATATATATATATATATATATATATATATATATATATATATATATATATATATATATATATATATATATATATATATATATATATATATGCTAGTATATAAGCGAAGAATATACTACGAAGTAAAATACCTGTTCTTATTCTGCCATTGACAAATATGCAAATGAAAAATTACTTTTTCAAAACTTCAGTTTGGCTCTTTATCAATCTGAAATTAAGTATTAAAAATCCTAAGCAAACCTACAATTTTTTTTTCAAAGTTTTCAAACTTAAAGATTTACTATCAAAATGTGTTGATTTATTCATACTGAATTATAGATTATATAGAAAGTTATTAATATTATATTCAACCATTTTAATGTCTAGCAACCAATTTAATATATATATATATATATATATATATATATATATATATATATATATATATATATATATATATATATATATATATATATATATATATATATATATATATATATATATATATATATATATATATATATATATATATATATATATATATATATATATATATATATATATATATATATATATATATATATATATATATATATATCTTTTTCTAAATTAAATTGTATATTTAATCTTTAATTAAGTATTTGAAATATTTTCCAATGATTTCGATCTCTTAAAGATTTTGTAATTGTTAATGCAATTTCTTGCTTGTTAAAATTCTAAAAGGAACCTGAAGAGGGGGGGGGGGTTCATTTACCACTTGTCTCTCCAATCAATATCCTCAATTTCCACTCATTTATGAATGAAGGTTAAAACAGGTTCTTTAATATTGGAACCTTGTTAAAGGCAAATTATATTTTAAAATTCGAACCTTTTCTGCATTTCTATTATTGCCTTTGTATCATGTAGTATATTTGTTCCATTTAATAAAGCGTTCAATCAGGAAGCTGCTCGGAAAACAAGCTAAAGAAGGCCTTGTAAGTTTACTCTGGACTATTTTTCCTTCATTGATGTTAAGAAATTCTAATTTGCATCACTATACACTCCTTTATCATTAATAAAAATCAGCTATTTCAAAAACTTTTATTTTTTTACTCTTTTGTTCAGTCAAAAGTGTCCCCGGGTTCTACCGCGTCAGTTAATTCGCATTGTTCTTCATCTTCTGTTCTCTCTTTTAAAGGGCTTTGGACTACTATTCATATTTAATTATAATTTCTTACTCGGCTTTGAAGGCATTTGAATAATGTCTTTTATTACTCATATGAAAGAATATGGCATAAAAGATTTTTATTTCTTCCTTCAATATAGAAGACGTTGTTATTCTGTGAAAATATTGATTTCATGAAAGTTAAATTCCATGTCCATTTCACTTCTAGGTGTACTTCATTTAGGTAATATTTTTAAAACATATCTGATTTATAGCATGAAGAATAATAATACCTTTGATGTGACCTTGACATAGATTGTATTAAAAACAAAAAAAAAAATTTAAACTGAACCGTTGGTATATAACTTCGACTTTTACATACTTTCACAATTGGCTTCAGAGTTTCGATAAAATTGGCAGTGATAATCCAACCTGTGATTCTTGACATGTTTGATTTATTCTCTGAATTGACCTTGTTAAAGAGATTAAAACTCTCCTTCAATACATAATATACGCTGTACCATTTGTATTGTATCGTTCTATCTCGAGGTGTATTTTTATTATTATTAAACTTTTGTTGCTTAAGCTTTCTTGAAACTTTCTTAGATCATGTTGAATAGATTGACTGAAATGAATAACAATAATTTAATTCTTAATTAATTAATATAATCGCTACCGACTCGGAGATAATAAGACTTCTATCATGTTATTATTAAGTGGTTTATCAAGAGAACAATATTGAGTCAAATTGGAAATCTTATTTCATCAAAAATACATTAAACATCTGCATATATATATATATATATATATATATATATATATATATATATATATATATATATATATATATATATATATATATATATATATATATATATATATATATATATATATATATATATATATAACGAGTGCTACTTCTTTCTTTCAGTTTGATTGTCGGCAAACATTGTAAAGAGATCTCTTTATATAGTTAATTAAAACTGCAAATCTAACTATATTGAGAGAGAGAGAGAGAGAGAGAGAGAGAGAGAGAGAGAGAGAAGAGAGAGAGAGAGAGAGAGAGAGAGAGAGAGAGAGAGAGAGAGAGAGAGAGAGAGATATCCAGGCAATCAATCAGGTTTTATTTTAGCAATTTTTATTGATTAATTGGCGACAAGGACAAGATCTTTGAAGCACTTCTAAATTAAAAGAAGAATTTCCCCAACTTTGCTTTTATCGTTTTTGATCGTGTGAACAAAATAAAAAGTAGCAACTGAATCAAAGCTAATCAATCAATTATCCTAGCAACCCCAAACATATTATATATATATATATATATATATATATATATATATATATATATATATATATATATATATATATATATATATATATATATATATATATATATATATATATAATCCTCTAGGGGCAAAAGTCAGAGGTCTACCAAATTCCGCCAAAGTTGGGGATAAATCTAAGTCCAGGGTCAAATTAAATGCTGACATTACCGAACATACACCTTCTGAAAATGTTCAAGAAGTTACGTCACCGTTAAAGGATGACGGGAAATAGAGATAAAGGGAGTGAGTTCCCGACTGTACTAGTTGAGAACATGTAAGATTGAACATAACTATTAAGTCTGGGGTCAGAAAGTTGGACAGAGAAATGATTAGACTGCGTAGAAAGAAGTTTTGCATGAGTCTTTCACAGAGAAGTAGGTATACGACTTAAAGGTTTAAAAGAACAGGGTTCATTCTAATAGCGATATAATCAAAGAGAATGGTGCCAAGAAAGATATTGGATAGTCAGCGGGAACAGCAGAGTTGATAAGTCGAAAAACCATAGACTTTAAGAGCTAAAGAGATTTAAATGTTACGTCGAAAAGATTTAACACGATTTCGAGATCAAATTAAAAAATTCATGAGATTCTGTAGTTTGAACTCGACAGTAATTCCCGATGGGTCTTTCATGGAGAAGATTTGAAAAGACAAAATAGAATAAAGAGATAAGAAGGAGATAAAAGGAACCCAGAACGTTCATCCCAAAGAAGACCATATATACAAGTATGTTAAACTAACTGTTCAAGGTTTATTTGGATGGAGAAAAAAATAGAAGACAAGTTCACTGTCTGTATCTTGAGAACTAGAAGAAAAGCAGTGGCTTTGGTGAATATTAAAATCACCCAAAATGATGTTTTCAGGGAAAGTCTAAGTAAGAATGCGCTCTAATTTGGACCTTGGAAGATCGAAAGATTTAGAATAGTCAGTTACGATAAAAGATAAATAAAAAGAACAAATGAATTTAGTCGCAGATTGACAAGAGAGCCAAACCTCAAGGGGGGAAAATCAAGACCCCAAACAGGAACACGAGAAGAAGCATTATCGTTGCTTAATTATCTACAACATCCGATTTTAGGCGAAAATTGGGGATAAAAACAAAGTAGAATTTGCTATCTGAGCTCCTAAGCCCTTTAATTTCTGTTAAGAACAAGAGATTAGATCCATAGGAAAAGAGTGTGGGAAAATTATTATAAAGACAGCGAATGTTGCAGAAGTTAAAGTAAATAGAAAACGATAAACGATGCATTAGTGACATCAACAGTCACTAGAGGCTGCCAACTTTCATTCTTTGTTTCGTTATTTAATTTTGTTAAAAGAAAATAGTCGAGTTTGTGTGTGTAAGACTGTGAAAGTATATGTTAAAAAGAAGAAGGAAGGGGAGAGGGGGAAACTCTCACTAAACATAACCAACCAGCACTAGAGTTTAAGGTGGAGAAAATTCCAGAGATACTATCCATGG
This sequence comes from Armadillidium nasatum, assembly GCA_009176605.1. Classification (NCBI taxonomy): domain Eukaryota; kingdom Metazoa; phylum Arthropoda; class Malacostraca; order Isopoda; family Armadillidiidae; genus Armadillidium; species Armadillidium nasatum. The sequence continues at coordinate 151,008 of SEYY01021046.1, forward strand.
TGTTGAAGCATTGGAAAACAAAGGGCAAAGAAAAGTTTCAGCAAAACCTAACTCTCCGGCAGGGGCATTTACATCACTTCGGATGACGTCTACGTCTTTCTCATATATATATATATATATATATATATATATATATATATATATATATATATATATATATATATATATATAATATAATAATATATATATATATATATATATATATATATATATATATATAATATATATATATATATATATATATATATATATATATATATATATATATATATATATATATATATATATATATATATATATATATTATATATATATATATATATATTATATATATTATATATATATTGTATATTATTAAATTAATGGACAATATTTCCATTTTCATATTTAATGATAAGTTTTATAATTTCAGTTTTGCTCTTGTATTAATTAAAAGTCGTCCAAGTGTGCGAGTTCTCTATTTCGGCACGCAAAAATTAAATTGAAGGCTTCAAAAATAAAATATTAAACTCTTCTTTATATATATATATATATATATATATATTATATATATATATATATATATATATATATATATATATATATATATATATATATAATATATATATATATATAGTGTGTGTGTGTGTGTGTGTGTGTGTGTGTGTGTGTGTGTGTGTGACACTTTCAACCTCCCACCCTCATTTGTGAGAGGCAGGAAATGTGACTAAATTTTATTAAACATGGATGATAAAATAATATTACTAAAAAATACAGAGAATAACATTTTAAAAATTACGTAGATAAAAATTAAAAATGACCAAAATTGTTAATTTACCTAAATTGTAACTTAAATATTTTTAAATAATTTTTGTCATCAATGTTTATCTTTTCTTTGACTTGAGTAAATAGTAAGAGCGCTGTCATGTATAATTGAATTTCTGTTGAAAATAATGATTTTATTTTATTTTGCTAGTTCACCACCCCTCCCTCAACTTTCCCTAAAGCTTACTGCCCCCTTAATCTAACCCAGCGCTCCCCAGGGGGCGCTATCACCCAGGTTAAGAACCTATACGTTCTATACAAATACATGGTACAAAAACACATGTCACAGTTGGACTTCGTCTCCTATACCTACCAACTTATTTTACCCATTTAGACCACATATTATATATATATATATATATATATATATATATATATATATATATATATATATATATATATATATATATATATATATATATATATATATATATATATATATATATATATATATATATATATATATATATATATATATATATATATATATATATATATATATATATATATATATATATATATATATATATATATATATATATATATATATATATATATATATATATATATATATATATATATATATATATATATATATATATATATATATATAGTACTTTATTATTAACAGTTCGATTCCCAGAGGTTTTGAGATATGTTTCAAAATTGAGGTACAAAAAAAATTAACT
>SEYY01021046.1:157500-162500 GCA_009176605.1 Armadillidium nasatum
CATAGCTCAACCTGGGGGTCGCGACTTCCAGGGAGGAGAGGGGGGGGGGTCGTGATCACATATATCTTTGCGTACACTAACATGTAAGCAGAAAATAAATATTTTTCGGATTAAGATTGTACAATTATATTATTATTATTATTATTATTATTATTATTATTATTATTATTATTATTATTATTATTAAATAATTGTCGTGAATATTTTAAATTTATTAATCAGCAATACGATAAATATCTTAATCCACATTTTTTGAATTTGACAGTGCCAAGCACATCATTCGTTAATCAGCCGAACGATAATTATCTCAATCTGCTCTTTTGAATTTGGCACCTGCCAGGCATAAGAAGTAATTAGGGGATAGCTAAGTTATTAACAATATCTTTTGGCTTTTTGGGAGGTCACTTAACTTAAATAATCATATTATAATTATTATTATTATTATTATTATTATTATTATTATTATTATTATTATTATTATTATTATTATTTAACCAATAGAATCAATGAATCATAGAGAAAAATTTTAAAATAAAAATATAATGGAAATTTTCTCAGGTATTTTACATGCAATTTTTTTTATCAATAAACATTTTTGTGCATTATTATTATTATTATTATTATTATTATTATTATTATTATTATTATTATTATTATTATTATTATTATTATTATTATTATTTTGAGGAAATAAATTTCCGATTGATGAGCAAATCAAAATATTTTATTCGCTATTATATCTATATTTATCAGAATAATTCGCGAAATAATATTATGTATTTTTCATATCAGGAAATGTATTTAACGTTAGTTTTTTTTTCCCGTAATGCTTTCATAGTACAAACATTGCATGCCATGTCGAAGCTCTGTCCGTCGGACACGTCACATGTCAGTTCGCTCAAAAAAAACAAAAAAAAAAAAAATGCATAGAACTTTAGCGTTTAATTCATTTTTAAAAGATATCTTTTTGAAAATACGTATTTTGTCACACGCTAATCTCTAATAAATTAACCTTGTTCAAAAAAAGGAAAAAAAATGGGCGCCCGCACACACACACACACTTAAGCGTTATACAATTATTATTTGCATGCACGACCCGCCAATAAAATGCATTATAGGTACGTAATAAAGGCAATCATTAGCCCGCATATTATATCATTACACGGCTTATCGTGCCGCTAATCTTAGGTTATTACTTCCGTGAATCATTATAGAGGCACTGCTATCTAATAATAATAATAATAATAATAATAATAATAATAATAATAATAATAATAATAATAATAATAATAACAATAATTCGGCTTCCTTTTAACACTGTTTAATAAAACGAAATGTTTAAAAGAAAGCAAGGAAAGCCTAGAGACAAAAGGAGGACTCTGGCGTTAAAACTTTAACGATTTTAGTGTCAAATATGTTCCCAAACCTTTAACGAAATCTTTTAATTGAAAGAAAAAAAAGAAAAAAAAAACAAGGTAATACTTATGAATTATTCATGCGGATATAATGGGGCTTTTCTCTTTATAGCAATAAAAAAAAACAATTATACTGATATATATATATATATATATATATATATATATATATATATATATATATATATATATATATATATATATATATATATATATATATATATATATATATATATATATATATATATATATATATATATATATATTCGGGGGGGGGGAGTTAAAAAGTTCGGGAAAAACGAAAAAATCCTTTTTTAATTAGCGTACATAAACATAATGCAGTTATTTTATAGCATAGTTCCCCTCAAGTCTATATACTTCTGAATGAGAATCGCAAAAATTGTCCTAACGAATCGTTGGGACAAGTGGCAAAAATGTCACAACAATTTTTTTTCAGTTATTTTCATATTAGAAAATAAATCTGTGAAGCGACATTTTCATGCTTAACTTTTTATGCTTTACTGTGACATTTTTGCCACATGTCCCAACGATTCGTTAGGACAATTTTTGCAGTGAGGTGATTCCATCCGTCTAACCCCTTTCTGAAGAATGTTTCGCCTCTCGTTTTGAACCAGTCTTTTTGTTTGGTTCACGCTCTCAAATTGGGTACGTAACCGTACCTTTTTGGTAGTCTTTCAGTTTTGGAACCAAAACGAAGTCAGATTGGGCAAGATCACGGATGTGAGGTGGATGTGATAAAAATTTCATAAACATTTTGCAAAGCCTCAATGATTTGCGAGACTCTCCACCCGAGCTTTAAAAGTGAATTTCAAAATGACCCTCGCCTAAGAATTCGCCTAAGGCACCTGTACTACACGATGATGACCGATGAATGAATGAATGAATGAATGAAAATAACCCGTTGGATATCATCATAATAGACTGAGAAATGACCAATCATGTTTTATCGTGAAGAATGCTCAACGTGTTTGCATAAGAACACTTTTCAGCATACTATTTGACTTCTCCTAATATATATATATATATATATATATATATATATATATATATATATATATATATATATATATATATATATATATATATATATATATATATATATATATATATATATATATATATATATATATATATATATATATATATATATATATATATATATATATATATATATATATATATATATATATATATATATATATATATATATATATATATTATACCTAGACACAGTTTTTTAGTGTGGAGGTAGGCGATCTCGGCTGCAATAAAGCTATGACATCTCTAAATGCTTTGCTTTAGATTTCTATTATCGTTACCGAATAGATGCAAGGCGTTCCGAACCCCTAACAGCCTTAAACTTTGTAATCGTCTTGTTCACCAGTTGATGAGATACTTAAAACTGCAAGGAATTATTATCTATTTTTCAGTGTAAAAATTTTTCTTTTAATAAATTCCTAGAAAGGAAAATATTACAAAAAAATTCTATCTTCTTCTTTTCATTCAAGAATAAAATGCTTTAAAATTATCATACTTCAAATACCTTCTATGAATTTTTGTTGCTAAAATATTTTATATTTTTTATTCATGAGTAGGGACCGACCGGGGTTGTAATTTTGCAGGGGCCGGAGCAGGGCCGGAGCGGGGCCGGAGCAGGGCCGGAGCAGGGCCGGGGCTCTGGACAGGGTTGCCAAAAATTTGTAAGAGATAAAAAGCACTGAAATTTTAGGTTAAGAAAATTGGACATAATTTTAATTGAGATTAATTTAATTATAAGGAAGGAGTAGAATTACCAACATGCACTTAAAATAATGATTGCATGAATTTTTTCAGAAAATTACAGATTTTGTGTAATAAAATGAAAATGAAAAAAATTAACATCAACGATGACTCTCTTGCCTTCTGGAAGGCAAATAAGAATGATCATCCCACACTAGCAACACTAGGAAGAGTATATTCATGCCCACCAGCAAGCTCCAGCACCAGTAAAAGAAAAGCCAAAAGGGAAATCAATTCTAAAAGATAGAATCAAACTATTGCCAAAGAATGTAGAAATGTTCCTGTTTTTAAAATACAATCTTAGAGCAGTAACATATTCAACGTCACTGCCCTCTGTTCCTAAACCTTTCACTCTCCCATATTCTAAAACTTATGATGTAAATGTTCAAGAAGATCTGATAGTGAATACTGATTTAAGTGAATGAATGTTTATTTCCTCTTTTATGTTACATTCATTTTGCCCACCCAATATGTAACAAGGAATAATGGAATTAAAATCTTAATTTTCTTATATTTTGTTTGATTTAATCCACCATTAATAAGTTTAATTTGCAATCAACCCCGGCAAGTTAACCTCGGTTTTCCTTGATTATTAGCTGGGGTTGGGGTTCCGGTTAGTCCATATTCATCAAAGATGATCAGCTTATCATTGTTTCCCTCAATATTTTGCTTAATTTGAAGTCACGTGATCTTTCATGATTACGAGAAACTCTCGAAGTCTTTAAAACTTTCCCATTTCGATGGTTTCGTCTTTCATGATGGGAGTTCCCCAGTCTTATTGTTTAAAAATCAACCTTACCTCCTCGATCTCTCTCTCTCTCTCTCTCTCTCTCTCTCACACAGAAATGAGTGATTGTGAGAAGCAGACGAGAACAGAATATCAACATCAAAATCAACATCTCTTTGTGTATATATTTGAAAAGCTCTCTCTCTTTCTTTCTCTCTCTCTTTGTGGGGACCTTCAGTAGGCCCACGGTCAAGGAGTGAAGGGCGGCAAGAAGTGCGCAGACGTTCTGGGGTATCATAGCTACATGTTAGAGATTATAAAACAAAAACGATTGCACAAAAAAATTATATGAAACTTTTAAAGTTTCTACTTCAATCTTTTACTGCCTTCATCATCAAAACATGGAAAAGGTGTGTATGTCTTATTCAAGCTATGAAAATGTTTAAAGAAGAAGTGGTTTGTATTTTTTTTTAATGACAATGTTTCGGAAATATATTCCAAATATTTCATTATATGCATAGTAGAAATCCTTCAGTTTTTACTTTTTAGCTGTCCCTGAACTAGCCTCCCGAGAGGACTGTGTCATTAAAAAACTTGCCGAAAGGGACTCATTATAAAAGGAAAGTGAAATTAGTTTTCTTTCCGTTTGAGTAGGAGTTCAAAAAAACATTGATCATGAAGCCATTAAAAAAACTTTTCAACAGAAAACAAACAGACATAGTTACAACTGTTTTAAAGGAACATTATAGAGACCCTATATGCATAAGTAAAAATTTGATTTTTTTCCTAAAGGTTAATTGCCAAAAAAAATAAAAAAACAAAAAAAAAATAAATCACATAAGATTAAGATTTTTATTTTTACTATCTCAACTTTTATTCCATTCTTCTCTTTTGTACCATTTTTATCAAGGTGCTTGGAACATCGATGTATATATCCTAAATGGAATGAGTATGAAGGTCATTTGGAACCATTCTGACCACATATGTCAAAATCAAAATCCATTACACTTTGGATAATAACATTTATATGTTCCAAATGAACTCCCCTTTCACTTCTG
>SEYY01021047.1:27500-30000 GCA_009176605.1 Armadillidium nasatum
ATCTGCTCCTATTCTTGGATTCTTGGATACTAATCATAGCTTGTATTGAAGCATCGGAATAAAATGATTGAAATATAAATCGATTTGTAACCTCCAGAGTTTGATATAGATTGCATTCGAACAGTTGGTCTCAGTTTAAGAAGCCTTTCCATCATCTGTAGAAGAGATAATGGTTTAATTCACACAGAGGAGTGAACAATTTTTGTGCGATATTTTTGTCGGTCTTGGGTTATATCGTGGTAAGAAATGGAGGAAGACAAAAATTTACTTCTACTTATTCTATAAGTTAAACACTACAGCTTGGAATCCTAGTACACTAAAACACTTCTTCTGTCTCACCAACAATAATTGCTGCCTCCCAATTCTGATTATGGGTTAAAGAAATATCAATTATGATGAGGTAACTGAAGATGCAAATGCATGGAACTCGCACATTTGTTTTAGGAAAAGCTCCAACATCAACACACCCCGACCTGTGAATGGTGGTACAGAAATAGTTTATCTCATCTTTATAAACCACACACTATAGCATAAGCATAAATGTAGAACGAATTTTATTATATCAAGGATAATGGATATACTAGCATATTTCATAAATAGAAAATGATAATTTATAATAATCCCGACAGAGGGCGCTGCAAAAATAGTGTGTAACTCAGTCAATGGAATTGACCGCCTATAACATACAGTATAAATTATGATAAAATTCTGAACGAATAAATTCTTTATTGAAAATAGACAAAATATAAGATGATAGTTTCCAATATTCTTCGTCAGTATGTTTTTACATCCAATTTGCGATGTGAAATTCTCAAAGGTAGGATAAAGTTGTACTTTTATACAGAAGCAGACTTAATTTATTATAAATGCTATTATGCAATAATATATATATATATATTATATATATAATATATATATATATATATATATATATATATATATATAATATATATATATATATATATATATATATATATATATATTATATATATATATATATATATATAATAATTTAAAACCCGAATATAATATTATTAATTTATTATTTATTATTATTATTATTATTATTATTATTATTATTATTATATATATTATTATTATTATTATTATTATTATTATTATTATTATTATTTATTATTTTTTTTTTTTTTATTATTTTTTTATTATTATCATTATTATTATGAGTACGATTTTGATAATTATTATTATTATTGTTATTATTATTATTAGGAGTAGTAGTAGTAGTAGTTTGTAATAGTAGTATGATTTATTATTATTATCATTATTAGTAGTAGTAGTATGATTTTAATAATTATTATTATTATTATTATTAGTACTAGTAGTAGTAGTAGTAGTAGTAGTAGAGGTATTATTAATAGTAATTTTATTTCCATTTTCATTTATTGCAGATATTGAGTAGTGATGAACTATGATGAAGAAAAAAACCCATGAATGAATCTTCGATTCACTCGAAGATTTTCATAAAAGGTCAATCTTCAAATTAAAATTTAAATTATATTTTCTAATAATTAATCAATTAATTGAAATTTATAAATTATTACTTACCTTAATTAATTTTAATTTTAATTTTAAATAAAAAAATTAAAAAAAAATAATAAAATATATATATAATATATATATATATATATATATATATATATATATATATATATATATATATATATATATATATATATATATATATATATATATATATATATATATATATTATATATTATATATTATATTATATATATATAATTATATATATATATATATATTTTTTAATATTTTATAATATTTCATAATGTTTGAAAATTGATGAGCTGATATTATTATTATCAGTATCTATCGTCATTAATAATAATAGTAATAATAATAATAATAATAATAATAATAATAATATAGTAATAATAATAATAATGATGATGATAATAATGATAATTAGGATAATAAATTATTATCATTATTATTATTATCATTATTATTATTTTCATTATTATTAAAATTATAATTATTACTATTCTTATTAGTGATATTATTATCTTAAAATTATTATTATTACAGATATTATTATTATATTTGTCATTAATGATACTATTATTAATGATATTATCATTACTCTCACTTTAATTTTTTAATTTCATTAATATTTAATTTGTCTTGAATATTTTATAGGATTAGTAAAAACATTTTTTAAACTTTTAAACATTTCAACATTTTTTTACATTAAAAATTTAAAAAACAATTAAAAATTAAAAACTTATTTCAATAACAAAAGATGTATTTATTATAATTATTAATTATTATTTTATTATTATTTATTAAAACTATTTATTATCATTAGAAAAGTCTATACTAAAGAAAAAAAAGAAAAAATAAATAGAAAAAAGAAGAATGATTGAAGAGAGAGAGAGAAAAAAGAAACAAATAAATAGATAAATTTATAAGAGAGAAATGGAAAAGATAGAAAAGAATGAAATTTATAAAGACGAATTAG
>SEYY01021047.1:37500-42500 GCA_009176605.1 Armadillidium nasatum
CGAGAGTAATAAAGAAAAAGAGAGAGAGGAATAGAGATAAAGAGAGAGAGAAAGAAAGAGGAATAAAGAGAAAGAGAGGAAGAGTGAGAAAGAAAGAGAAGATAGAGAAAGAAAGAGAGAGAAATGGAGAGGGATATATATAGAGAGGAAAAGAGTGAAAGAGAAAAAAAAGAGAAAAATTCCTTACCTTTATACCAATAGAACAAATTATTTCTATTTAAATGTTTAGAATTAATAATTTATATATTTTATAATTAGTATTAGTAGTCACTCAACAAAATAATACAAAATAAATAATAATAATAATAATAATAATAATAATAATAATAATAATAATAATAATAATAATAATAATAATAATAATAATAATAATAATAATCACTAGAGGGCCTGAAGAGCATTATAAAATTTCAAGGAAGATTTTAATCTAGCTAGGAATGTTTTTCACTTGTGTGTTCTTTCCTGGATATATATATATATATATATATATATATATATATATATATATATATATATATATATATATATATATATATATATATATATATATATATATATATATATATATATATATATATATATCGACGACAGGATTGGATCATATGAAGAGACTAAAAGCGAGGACGACAAGGACTAGCCACCCGGCCTTGTGATTCTCTGCCAAAGGCTTGTAATAACTCTAGAACCAGCATTGGGAACCATAGCTCAGAGAAGCACAATATTCTGGAGAGCTCTTGGAGAGATTGTTTAGAAGTTAGCTGGAAAACGATGCTGGTCCTACTGAAAGGGTGAAAACCCTACCTGAGAGTTTCTATAAGACTCATGGACCGGCAGTGAGACCAACGACAGAAATACATGATCTTTTAGAGGACTCTGGGAGAATTTTTAAGAGCAGTTGGGGAAAGATGCTGGTTCCACTGACAGGGTAACAACCCTTCCTGAGAGAGGATGTAGATGTAGATGTATATATATATATATATATATATATATATATATATATATATAATATATATATATATATATATATATATATATATATATATATATATATATATATATATATATATATATATATATATATATATATATATATATATATATATATATATATATATATATATATATATATATATATATATATATATATATATATATATATATATATATATTGAACAAAATTTTACTACCAGCGTCCCACATAATAATTATGCAAAATTTGATTTGCATTATATATCCTGATTAAAATTATTAAGCCTGTGGTATTGGTATTTTGGTATAATCATTCCCAATTACCAATTTACCTTGGAAACAATTATTTTGTCTATATATATATATTATATATATATATATATATATATATATATATATATTATATATTATATATAATATATATATATATATATATATAAAGGTAGTGTATGGACGCCCACTATAGGATGGAGCGTAGGTGCCAATCTGGAATGAATCATTTATTTGTCCTCCAGTGACCAATTTTTCGTCCCATTCGTGCCCCATTAATGATGTCGATATTTTCATTGTACCTCATATGTGTTTACAGGTATCTATAATTATGAAGTATTGCTTCTCCTCTACTTTAACTATATCTTGGAAATGAATCCTGTTTTGACCAAGTCGAAAAAGCGAGAGTAGTGATCGTGATAAAATGAGCAAGATCACTCTATCAACTTCATTTCTCTTCCCAAAATTCAAAATCCGTAGTTCGATTACAGTTGTTCTTAAGGTATTCAGGAAAGATACGACGTGTATCGAGAGTGCGAAAACTCGTTCTCCTATTACTCGTGCTAATTTACATTCAGTTCAAATTCGTTGAAGGGATATTATTCGAGGGCCAATCATACTTTCTGTAAAAGTAAGTGAGCCGAGCTACTCTTGCTTCTTATACTTTTTAAAATTTCTTTCCTCTTGCCAACAACTTCTGTAAATCTACTTTTCATATCCTCTTATTCCTTTGATGAACCTTTAGCTAATAGTCCTGAAGGAACTAATCTCTTCGGAATCCTCGTGTTCACCTACTTCAACTTTGAACGATTCTGACATCTATCTACTTCTCCTCTAAGGCGTGTCATGCCCTTATCTGTGATTCATAGGGTCATAACATCTATGAATCTTACAAAGGTTGGTAAGGGCTTTATATCATTCCTCCCAGTGTTTTGAGGTAGTCTGATCCTCTGAGTTGAGGTTTATTGTCTTTCAACTCTGTTCTCTATTCCTTAACAATAATACTTTTAATAATACGTACATTAGGTCGATCCTGAAGAAGGAAAGCCGCTCCTGTTCTTCTATCAACCATTCTTCAGGTCTCACATTCTGTCTAAGGTCTTTCAAACAATTTTTAATTCTCATTTCCTAGTTAATCTTCTTCTTCTTCTTCTTCTTCTTCTTCTTCTTCTTCTTCTTCTCCTTCTTCTTCTTCTTCTTCTTCTTCTTCTTCTTCTTCTTCTTCTTCTTCTTCTTCTTCTTCTTCTTCTTCTTCTTCTCTCTTCTTCTTCTTCTTCTTCTTCTTCTTTTCTTTACCATATCTAGTAAACAATTATTAACTCTGCTTTCTACCGAGTCTCATCTTTTTTTTTGGCCAACTTTCTTACCCAAGGCTTTAATCCTATGCTCATTCTATCATGTAATCTACAGGTAAAGGCTGGTATACTTTTCCCTCTGCTATTTTCACTCCTTTTATTTTTGACTTCCATGTAGCATGATACATATGCCTTGGAAGCCTCCATAAATTTCGTTTTTGCCTTCTTCGGTGGGTTTGTGTAGGCCTCTGACCCTTGTATGCTAATAAAAATGGTAATGAAAAATATTTTGCATGTACGAACACGTAGAATTATACTTTATCGTGAATAATTAAAATGTTTAAAATTTTTATTATTTTTCCAACTCTCTCTCTCTCTCTCTCTCTCTCTCTCTCTCTCTCTCTCTCTCTCTCTCTCTCTCTCTCTCTCTCTCTCTCTAACCATTTCTTTTTCTCCCGAAATATATATATATATATATATATATATATATATATATATATATATATATATATATATATATATATATATATATATATATATATATATATGTGTGTGTCTGTGTGTGTTGCGTATGTGTGTTTGTGTGTTTGTGGTTCGTTCTTCCTCCTATTCTTACATCTGTGTTATCCCTTATTATATATGGGGTGTAGTTATAAATATGGGACTATAAATATATAATTTTGTTCCGTAGGATTTGTCAATTAGACGGTGTTATCCAAAATTCCTTTTCCCTACCCTCCAATTATTCTAGTAATTTTAGTTCCATTAAGTATATAGCGCTATATATATATATATATATATATATATATATATATATATATATATATATATATATATATATATATATATATATATATATATATATATATATATATATATATATATATATATATATTTAATTTTTATATTTATATTATTTTTTTTATTTTTATTTCTCTTTATGTCTTCGTATATCTCTCACTATCTTTCTGTCTCTTAATTTCTTTCTTATTTTATTTCTCTTTCAATCTCGCCAGTCTTTTTCTTTCTGTGTTTCTCACTCTCTCTCTCTCTCTCTCTCTCTCTCTCTCTCTATCTTTCTGTCTCTCTCATTGTCTGTTCCTGTTTCTCTATCTCTATCACCGTTTTCAAGACACAGCTCTGAGATAGCACCATTAGAGATTAGAATATTAAAACTCACAAATTACAACATAAACTCCTTTTGGCAGCTGAGCGAACAATATCGCAGATTAGATATTAAAATTAATTTTCTATGAAACTAAACATAATGGAAATAGGTTTAATTCTAAACAAGAAATAGTGGATACAGTCGTACAATATTTGCAATATATACTATTAACTTTGCTTCAATAAATGTTAGTTTATATAGTTTAAGTTTATATAAGTTTAAGTTTATATAGTTTAGTAAATATAGTTTAAGTATATTGTAAAGAAAAGCAATTAGGAATAGACTTTTAAAATGATTATATAGATTCTATGACTATATAGATTTTTTTCATAGCATCGATATAGAATATAGTTGTGGATAAAAACTAATTATATTTTATAGGTGTGATATAGCTTTAATTTTTTTATTTTTGTTTTATCCAAATTGTTTTGTTTTTGTTTCATTTTATTGTATTATAATTGTTTTATCATAATTATTTTGCTCTACTTTCTTTTTATTGTATTATAGTTTGGTTATAGTTGTACTTTGAGGCAGCGGGTCTAGCAAGCCGTATGGTAAATTATCATGGTATATTATGCATTTTTTTTATTGTTTGTTTAGCTACATTTTATTATACTATTATTTTATAGTACAATAAATTAGGCAATATATATATATATATATATATATATATATATATATATATATATATATATATATATATATATATATATATATATATATATATATATATATATATATATATCAAATACAACTCCCACCTAGCGCAAATTTTGAAGGTGAGCTCATACTTAAACTTTATAGTGAGCGATATTGTATTCGACAGGAAATACAAGATAAAAGACAATTTCACAGAACAGAGGTTGGTAGTTAAAAATGAAGTGCCATTAAGAATAAGCCTAGAGTTGACACTGTCAATATCATATTCATGTGGTCAGTTTTCTCTAGCACTCGAAGTAACGAAACGCCAAAATCACATCACAAAGGTAAAACTTGTCAAGTGAATTAGAAAGTCCGAATCTTTTTATAAGCCTTCTGAATCAACCCTATCCAGAAGACGGGGGAAATCAGAGCCTTCCCCTTCCAGTTACGGGATGAGTACTCCATAAAAGAGAGGATAAGGCATTTGTATAGTTGGGATAACTGAAAAAGGGGGAGGGAAATCTAGCAGTATAAACAGAACACTCAGTTTCTTTGCGACCTCCCTCCTAGTAACCATTTTGATTCGAGGTTTTCGAGACAGTTTTTTCTTTCTGTTAAAGTAACCAACGATATTTATGTTGACAGCTGGAAAACTG
>SEYY01021047.1:62500-72500 GCA_009176605.1 Armadillidium nasatum
GAGAGAGAGAGAGAGAGAGAGAGAGAGAGAGAGAGAGAGAGAGAGAGAGAGAGAGAGAGAGAGAGAGAGAGAGAGAGAGAGAGAGAGAAGATGACCAGTAGAGGGCTCCTTACCAAAGTCATATTAGAGTTCAGAGATAAAACTAGAAGAATAAAGATGCTTTCAAATCTTACTGTTAAGGATAGATTTCAAAACATTGGAGAAGACAAAGGTTAATGCGATGGAATGATAGTTTTAAGGTGCAGACTGAATGAGCGCCCACTTCCGATAGGAAGAAAAGGCAGAAGTGGAAACACATAACAAGGGAGCATGCAAGCTCAAAAGCACAAGTTATAGGAACCACAGGAGGGATACCGTCAGTACCATACGTCTTCTTAGTATAAAGTTTAGAGAGAGAGAGAGAGAGAGAGAGAGAGAGAGAGAGAGAGAGAGAGAGAGAGAGAGAGAGAGAGTGAGTGAGTGAGAGAGATAGCATCTTCAGAAGAAATACAATGATTATGCATACCTGAGATGGGTAGGGTGGATAATAAAGTATAGCTCCCAGATCGTCTATAGTGAAATTGGAGGCAAAAAGGTTTAAACTAAGAGTCAACTTTAACAGACGATAAAAAGATAATTGTACCGTCAGAAGAAACAAGATTAAGGAAAGATGTAGAAGCAAAGTTAGAGTTTATATTTTTTCCAGAAAAATGGCGAGGAAGAGGAATCTGGAAGTTAGAAGACGATATTAAAGCGTGAAGATAGTGTTCCTGCGACCAATAGCACAAAAACAAGCAGAGTTAAATCATGGTTTATTATTTGGTTCAAGGATAAAAATAAAGAAATTACGCTTTGTGAAAGAGAAAATCACATCGGTAGTGCATTGTGCACACTTAGAGGAACCCCTCCCATTAAAGCAGTAAACTATGTAAATGAAATACAAGTACAATCACAAGTCTGACCAATTAGCAGCATCGAAGCACCAAACACATTTAATTCCCTGATTGTCGGGTCTCTCCTGCGGAAGACTTGAAGAGATCCATAAATAAGAAGGTGATCTAAGAAATCCAGTGGTCGAAAGATTTTAACAGTTTAAGAAGAAGGATTAGAGGTTAAGAAACGGTCAAGAATGTTAGGTTTATCTTTAAGACGATCTGGAATACAGGTTGGGAGCTGCATCACCTGCTCGAGGTTATTTTTGCAAGAAAAAATGATAGTCAAGTTCGGTAGTTGTATCTTGAGAATTACAGATAAACCATTGGCTGTGATGAACATCGATATCACCCTGAATGATAATTTTAGAAAAAGAGAAGATAAGAGAATTTGTTCTATGTTGAAGCTTAAGAATTTAGGATAATCAGTAAAATTAAGAGATAAATAAATAGAACAAATGAATTTAGAAGTCGAATGGCAAGACAGTTTGAACAAAAAGGGAGAAAAATCAGAAGACTTCAAATTAGAGACATGAGAACAATGTTATTCCGAGCATAATCACAACGGCTTTTGAACGAAAACTGAAGATATAGCAAAAAAGAAAAGAATAGAGTACCAGAACGCTTAGTGCGAGTGTTGGGGTTTAAGAAAGGATAAGAATTGTTCCTAAAAAAATGGAATAAAAACAACTAATAATGCAGATATTATTATCGAAAGAAGACCTTGTATAAGAAGAAAAAGGCAACTCCTCCGTGGATGCACCACACCACATCACAAGAGGCTGTCTACTCCTAAGTGGTGATCTGGAGGGATTGGGTTGGGAGGGTTAGGTATGGAGGTTGAAGGGGGGTTGGGGTTGAAGGGCTTTCTTAGAGGCCATGTTAAATAGCACCATTTTCTATACATGTAAATAACGTACTTAGTGATAATATATATATATATATATATATATATATATATATATATATATATATATATATATATATATATATATATATATATATATATATATATATATATATATATATATATATATATATATATAATATATATAATAATACTTTTTAATTAATATACTTTTTTCTTCTAAAATATTTAAGTAAAAGTAAATAGAAGATAATATTTTTTTTCCATCTTTTATTTACTGACGTCTTTAAAAGTGACTTTTAATTCTTTTCCAAATTGGAACTGACTTTTTTTTGGCTTCTTTTTGACTTCTTTTCTGGGATTTATTAGAATTTCTGTTTTAGTCATGTAGGTAATTAGATCTCTGTTTACTACATTGGATATATATATATATATATATATATATATATATATATATATATATATATATATATATATATATATATATATATATATATATATATATATATATATATATATATATATATATATATATATATATATATATATATATATATATATATATATATATATATATATATATATATATATATATATATATATATATATATATATATATATATATATATATATATATATATATATATATATATATATATATATATATATATAATATATATATATATATATATATATATATATATATATATATATATATATATATATATATATATATATATATATATATATATATATATATATATATATATATATATATATATATAGTACTTAATATATATAAGTAACTTGTCGGAAGAAAAATTAGTACTTAATGTATTGAAACAACAAAGCTCGTACGTACCTAATGTACTGAATGAAATAAACTGAAATAAAGTTTTTTTTGTATCTAATGTACTGAAATAAAATTAGTATTTAATGTACTGAAATAAATCTCTCCAACGAATGACTTGATACAAAATCAGGACCTAGTGTACTGAAACAAAGCTCTTATCTAATGTACTGAACTAAAACTAACGTTTAATTCACTGAAAGAAAGTATTATTTAGTCTATTGAAATAAGAGTTGTACTTAATGCCCTAATGCAAGGGTCATATCTAATGTGCTGAAACATTGGATCTAATATACTGAAACAAAGCTATTAAGTACCTAATGTACTGAAAATTTTGAAATAAAGTTTCTACACTCCTTTCTAATGAAATGAAACAAAGCTTATATTTCATGTACTGAAACAAAGTTCAGTTCTAATGAACTGATAGAAGTTTTTAATATACTGAAACAAAGCTATTAAGTACCTAATGTACTAAAAAATCTGGAATAAAGTTTCTACACCCTTTCTAATGAAATGAAACAAAGCTTATATTACATGTACTGAAACAAATAAGTTTATTTAGTGTGCTGAAATAAAACTTCTACTTAATGAGCTGTAACAAGATTTGTATCTAATGTACTGAAACAAAGTTAAAGTCTAATGTACTTAAACAAAGTTAGAGTCTAATGTATTGAAACAAAGTTAGAGTCTAATGTACTTAAACAAAGTTAGAGTCTAATGTACTGAAACAAAGCGTGCATTTTATGTATTAAAACAAAGCTCGGATCTAATGTATTGAAACAAACCTTGTTTCTAAAAGACTAAAACAAGGCTAAAATTCTAAAGTGCTGAAAATAAACTTTAATCTAAAGTACTGAAACAGGACTCGGATCTAATGTACTGAAAGAAATCTTATGTATAATGTACTCGAACAAAAACGGAATAAAAGAGTACTTATTAAAGAGTGAATTTATATCTAAAGTACTTAAACCAAATTATATTGAAGACAAAATGTACTTAATTTACTGATATTAACATCTGTGGTTTTTATGTTTTATAAGAAAAATATTAATTACTGGGTAAATTATAAAAAAAAAAAAATAACTAAAAATGAAATTAAAATATGAAATTTAATCTTCAAATTTAGTTAATTTAATTTTAAAAATTTAATCAATTATTTTAAATAATTATTATTACAATAAACGAGTCAAGAAGATAATTAAAAATGTTACCATATAGAAAGCTTTATTTTAAAGTTCAAAAATTGTTTGATAAAACCAATCTCCTTTTTCAGAAGTTTAAGGAACCCTTTGAATGAAAAATTTTCTTTTTAGTCTGGTAAATCAGAAGTGCCAAATTCGAATTTTTAGGGATGTTTAAACGTGGTACCAAAAATGATTCTTTAGAGGTGTTAAAATGTGGTACCAAAATCGATTCTTTAGGGGTGTTAAAACGTAATACCAAAATAGATTCTTTAGGAATGTTAAAACGTGGTACCAAAATCGATTCTTCAAGGGTGTTAAAATGTGGTACCAAAATCGATTCTTTAGGGGTGTTAAAATGTGGTACCAAAATTGATTTTTCAAGGGTGTTAAAACGTGGTACCAAAAATGATTCTTTAAGGGTGTTAAAAAGTGGTACGAAAATCGATTCTTTAAAGTGTTAATTAAAATGTAGTACCAAAATCGATTCTTTAGGGATTTTTAAACGTGATACCAAAATCGATTTTTTAGGGGTATTAAATCAGTGGTACCAAAATTGATCCTTTAGAGGGTTATAATGTGGTTCCAAAACCGATTCTTTAGAGTGTAAAAACTTGGTACCAAAATCGATTCTTTAAGGGTGCTAAAATGTGGTACCAAAATTGATTCTTTAGAGTGTTAAAACGTGGTACCAAAATCGATTCTTTAGGGCATCAAATCGTGATACCAAAGTTGATTTTTTAGAGCTATTAAAATGTGGAACCAAAATCGATTCTTTAGGAATGTTAAAAGGTGGTATGAAAATCAATTTTTGCTTGTTTTCCATTTTTGACAAACGTTTTAACAAATTAGGGGTGCTAAAACTAATGTACTGAAACAAATATAAAATATATATAATATAATATAATATATAATATAATATATAATATACTGTAAAAAAAACTGAAATAAACCTTGTATCAGATTTCCTGAAACAAAGTGTGCATTTAACGTACTGGAACAAAGTTTATACTTCATTGTATCTTCATTTATGATGCGATGAAACCAACGTCCCATCAATTCACGTTGGGTATAATGAACAGCAATATACTGGGAAAACCTTTCATTTTTTTTTTTTTTTTGAGAATCCCCTTGGACTAGGAGTGGCAGACGCACCCGTGCTGTAGTTTGTTGAGGCGCAGGACGGAAAAATGCTCGGGGGAGAGGGGGGGGCTATGAATACCCTACCTTGGTATCTTGGAGTCTTTTGACTTTTGGTAAAATGCAATGTAAATATTCTCAAGAGAATTGTACATTTAAAAAAAAAAATTTTTTTTGAATATATAATTTTCTTAATATAAAAAATTAATAATAAAAATAATAATAATAATAATAATAATAATAATAATAATAATAATAATAATAGGTAGAAACTACGTAGAAAATTCTATATTAATTAAGTTAGGTGTGAAATTTGAGCTTCCAAAGTTTTTTTCAAGGCTTCAAATACTTAGTTTCGGACCATTTCTGAGACACAGGTATTTTCCCACCACGTTATGTAGAAGTAATAATATAATAATAATAATAATAAAATAATAATAATAATAATAATAAATAATAATAATAATAATAAATAATAATAATAATATAATAATAATAATAATAATATAATAATAATAATAATAATAATAATAATAATAATACTAATAATAATAATAACAATAATGTTCATAGTAGTCCTATCAAGAATTATTGTATTTTAACTAAATGTGATTTTCAATATACATAACTGCATAATAAAAGTTACAAGTAACTACAGTAATTGACTATTATTAACTGCTTTTAACATGTTTATATCGAACATTATTGTCCGATATTTACTATATTAACATGTTTATATCGAACATAATTGTCTGTTGTTAACTATAATTAAATATTTTAGTGTTTAAATACTACATAGTTAAGCTTAATACACTAATATCGCCTATAATTGATTATATTTGACTGTAATAGAGTCGTATTGATTATAATAGATTATAATTGACTGTAATTGCTTAACATCGACTATAACTGACTCTTATTGATTATAATTGAGTCATATTGATTAAATCGTGTGTAGTTGGAAAACCTCCATTTTTAAGATAAGCATTCCTCAAAAGGCATTTTTTTTATTTTCATCAACATAAAACTCAATTATTTTCTTTTAATAAACTCTAATATTTTTATTAATAATAAACTCTTTCTTTCTTTCTTTCTTTTTTTTTTTTTATTATTAATAAACTTATTGCGTAGTTGTTTCAAATTCTTCTCTTTTCGTTCGTAAGGATTTTTACATGATAAACTCCAGCCAGTTTTTATAAACTTGATCGTTTAATAGTTTTACTTCGTCACGATATACTGGCTTTATTATACGCTTTACCAAGATGTTATGTTATTTTACATATATATTATATATATATATATATATATATATATATATATATATATATATATATATATATATAATATATATATATATATATATATATATATATATATATATATATATATATATATATATATATATTTATATATTATATATATATATATATATATATATATATATATATATATATATATATATATATATATATATATATATATATATATATATATATATATATATATATATATATATATATATATATATATATATATATATATATATATATATATATATTATATATATTATATATATATATATATATATATATATATATATATATATATATATATATATATTATATATATATATATATATATATATATATATATATATATATATATATATATTATATATATATATATTATCTATTATATATATATATATATATATAATATATATATATATATATATATATATATATATATATATATATATATATATATATATATATATATTAACTTAAAATACTTTGCTTCTTGTTGTTCCCCTCCTTTAATATCTTCTGATGGAAAAACTACATTTTCACTTTCTTCTAAAGCTGAACTCTTCGCTCAAACTTCACCTTTAGATAATTTCGGAGCTATGCCTCCTCCTTCATCAGACCTAAAATTGTAATTTAATCTAAAGACGTCATTTCTACCCTCTCTGAGTTTAACACTAAGAAGGCGTTCGGTCCTGATGGTATCCCTCCTATGGTTCTCAAAACTTGTGCTTCTGAGCTTGCACCCTGCCTTGGTAAACTATTTCGTTTCTGTCTTTCTATTTTAACCTATTCTCACTTGAAAAATGCTCTCATTCATCTGTGCAGAAAAAGGAGGAACCCCTCTCAACACTCCAACTACCATCCCATTTCTTCAACCTCCGTTCTTTCTAAGGTTTTCGAATCTATCCTTAACAAGAAGATTTGGAAACATTTTAATTCTTCTAATCTTATCTCTCATCGTCAGATTAGCTCTGGTAAAAAACGCTCTACTGGTGATGTTTTTTCCCTTCTTTCTGACTCATGGTCCTCCTGCACTTCGGTATTTCGGTAAATCTTTTGATGTCGAGCTAGACATATCGAAAAACATTCGAAATAGTGTTGCACAAAGCTTTGATTTCTAAACTTCCCTCTTTCGGAATCCATCCTCTCTTATAACCTTTTTGGTCAGTTGCAGCTGTTGTCGACGGCCACCATTCATCTTTTAAACCCATTAATAATAGTGTTCCTCATGGATCTGTCCTATCCCTGACTATTTCTACTTTTCATTAATGATATTATCTCAATTACTTTATCATCAATTCACTCCAATGCTGACGACTCCACCATTCATTAATCCTTTCAATTTGAAAGACGTCCCCTTCCAATGACTGTTAATTGACTCTAGAATGGTAGACTTGGAACAACTCACCTCTTATCTTTCTCCTATTTCAAACTGGGACAGACAAATCATGGTCATTATCAATGCTTCAAAAATTCAGTTCCTCCATCTCTCCACTCAGCACGATCTTCCACATAACTCAAACTTTCGGGAGTCCTTAATATTCTATGGTTTATCTTCTTTAGAAGGAATACATAGGCCTAGCAAGCCACCAACTGATTGCCTTGCTCAAGAAACTCATGTCTCGTTCGAGACAGCTGAGAGGTGCTAGCACCTACAGGAGTATGGTGAGAAAAAAGAAGGAATACATAACTTCTCTTTCTTAAAAAACTTCAAAGAAGTTGGGTGTTCTGAGGGGGTCTTCTTGATTTTTTCACATCACCCCCTTGGCTTGCTCTTTATATGGGTGTAGTTCATTCTTGTATGGAGTGTGTCTCACACATCTAGGGTAGTTCACTCATACAGCTCATCTTGAAAGGTGGAATATAGGGCCTTTCGTATAATCAGTTCTTCAGCTCTCACTAATTCTCTCGTCTCTTTTTGGTCATCGAATTGTTGCTTCAATCTCTCTATATTATAGCTATTACAATGAACGTTGCTCTTCTGAGATTTCCTGTCCCATACTTCCTCCATTCAGAAGGGCTCGCACGACTCGCACTTTCTATACAGTCTTATCCTTTCTCTGTCCAACTCACTGATCCAAGACTTGACCGCTATGCTTAATTTTACCTGTATTCAACTGGTAAAATCTGGAACACACTCTATTAATCTGTTTTCCCAACTTCCTTCGACTTGAACACTTTCAAACGTCGTGTATCGAGGTATGTCAGCCAGTAACTTGACCAGGTTCAGAACATTTCTCCAACTCTGATGGAAATTTTCAGGGCTCTGGGCTTTGCCCACCAGAACACACACACACACACACATATATATATATATATATATATATATATATATATATATATATATATATATATATATATATATATATATATATATATATATATATATATATATATATATATATATATATATAATATATATATATATATATATATATATATATATATATATATATATCCACTCGATAATTATTAGTTTAATATTGTTTTCTAGATGTATTTGCGATTTTTAGGTTATAAAATATAAATTTCCCTAATATTTTTAATCACTTTTTTTCTTTTAACTCAAAAGTTAATATATTAAGCTTTCAAATATAAATTTCAAAAATAAAAAGAACACAGAAATTTGCCATTTTATTTTCAAGCATTTTCTAAAATTGACATAAAATTTTCAGAAAAAAATGGAAAATTCTATTTTGAAATTGGTTTAATAATTTAAATTGAATTTTATTTTTATTAAAAAAAACTTTGAATTTTTCGTTAAAAAAAAAAAAAAAAAAAAAAAAAAAAAAAAAAAAAAAATTCGATTTACTGTATTTTTACAAACAATTTATTTTTCCATTTATTTGCAAGATTCAACTTTAAATTATAATTACATATAAATTAGAGAAGGAAAATTTGCACTTTTTCATTTAATTTTCAAGCTTTTAAAAAAATGCTCTAATAATAATAATAATAATAATAATAATAATAATAATAATAATAATAATAATAATAATAATAATAATAATAATTTTAATAGTAACAACAACAACAACAACAACAACAATAATAATAATAATAATAATAATAATAATAATAATAATAATAATAATAATAATAATAATAATAATAATAATTATATTAATAAAAATAATAATAATAATAACAATAATAATAATAATCATGATAATTTTTAATAATTTTTAATAATAATAACAATAATAATAATAATAATAATAATAATAATAATAATAATAATAATAATGATAATAACAACAATAATAACAACTAACAGTGATAGCAGTATTAATTGAAATAATAGTGACAATATAAAAGTATTAATCGTAATAATAATAAAAATAATAGACAATAATAATATTAATAATAATAATAATAATAATAATAATAATAATAATAGTAATAATAATAATAATGTATAATAATGATAATAATAATGATAATAGTAATGTAATAATAATAATAAACAAATTAGAAATGTGGCAAAAACTATAAATTATAAATTAACAGCTTTCTTTCGTTCATAATTTTATTATCGGTCCTTTTTTTCTGATACCGATACCGATACTTTAAAAAAATTTATATACCGATATCCGATACCACAAAATTTGCCGATATTAGCCGATATCGATACAATAACGATACTTGACATCATCTCCAATTATATATATATATATATATATATATATATATATATATATATATATTATATATATATATATATATATATATATATATATATA
>SEYY01021047.1:82500-87500 GCA_009176605.1 Armadillidium nasatum
CTCTCCGAACTAAAGTGAATCAAGTCCAATCACAATTAAAGTAAAGAAAAAAAAAGAGGAAAAAAAAAATTTACTTTGATTTCCTGTAACATTTTTGATATCATACTGAATAGACGTATCTTAAATTTCAGTTAATTTTAAAGTGTTAAAAATTATTTTAAGTCCCAGTTTAAAAATTCACTGGACTTAGTTAATTTTAACTGAACCTATCTAAAAAGTCTAAAAAATTGGACTTAATCTCTTTTATCTCTGAAAGTCTCGTATATATATATATATATATATATATATATATATATATATATATATATATATATATATATATATATATATATATATATATATATATATAATATATATATATATATATATATATATATATATATATATATATATATATATATATATATATATATATATATATATATATATATATTAATATATATAGAATAAAAATAAATAAGGAGTGATGCCAAATGTACAAGAAATTAAGAAAAAGGTATTGCAAAATGTTAAATAATAAAGATAGAATAAGAAAAGAGAGAGATAGAGAAATAGAAAGAGAGCGAAGATGCTGAAAGAATATAAAGATAAATGATAAAAAATTTTTTTAAAAAAAAATGAAGAATAAAAAGTTGGAGAAATTGAAAACTGGAAATAAATAAAAAGAAAAATAGAAAAGTGGGAATTAGAAAAAGGAATAGATTTTAAAATATAGATAAAGTGAATGATAGAAAAAGAGAGACACGTAGGTATCGAAATATTCAGAGACACAAAAAGAAAAGAAGGAAATAAAGATAGAGAGATTATTAAATTAAGAGAAAAAGAGTTTGAGACAGAGATAGAGAAAAATCAAAAGAGATAAAAAAGAAAGAGAAAAGAGAAGGCATTAAAAAAAACGAGGGAAAGAAAAAGAGAGAGAAAGAGATGCAAGCTGAAAGAGAGAGAGAGAGAGAGAGAGAGAGAGAGAGAGAGAAATCAAAAGATATAGAAAACAAGAAAAATACAAAAAAAACGAGAGACAAAAAACTAGCAAGAGAGAAATAGAAAACGATAGAGAGAGAGAGAGAGAGAGAGAGAGAGAGAGAGAGAGAGAGAGAGAGAGAGAGAGAGAGAGAGAGAGAGAGAGAGAGAGAGTGATAAAAACAAGTTTGAAAGAGAAAAGGCTAGAAAAAAGAGAGAATGAGCTAGAGAGAGAACAAGTGAGAGAAAACGAGGTAGAGAGAGTGAAAGCTAGAAAGAGAAAACAAGCTAGAGAGATAAAACGAGAGAGAGAGAGAGAGAGAGAGAGAGAGAGAGAGAGAGAACGAAAGCCAGAGAGGGAGAACGAGAGGGAGAAAGCTAGAGAAAACGAGCTAGGAAGAGAAAATGATCTAGAGAGAAAGCTGGGGAAAGAAAGCGAGAGAGCAAACGAGAAAAAGAGAGAAAACGAGCTTGAGAGAGAAAGATAATTAGAAAACGAGCTAGGAAGAGAGAAGGAGAGAGGGAGAAGGAGAGAGAAAAAAAATATTATTATTGAGAAAACGAGTTTGAGAGGGGAAGTTAGAGAGAGAAAATGAGAGAAAAAGAAAGAAAACGAGTTGGAAAGAGAAAATGAGCTCGAGAGAAAGAAAGATAAGGAAAACGAGAGAAAGAGAAATAAAACGAGCTAGAGAGAGAGCGAGAGAGAGAAAACGAGGTAGGGAAAGAGAACGAGAGAGAGAAAACGAGATACAGAAAGAAAGCTAGAATGAGAGAACTCGAAAAAAGTAAACGAGAGAACGGGAGAGCCAGCTAGAGAAAGAGAGATAAAACGATCTGGAGAGAGAGAAAGAGCTAGAAAGATAAAAGAAGAGAAAACGAGTTAGGGTGAGAGAGAGAAAGAGCTAGAAAGATAAAAGAAGAGAAAACGAGTGAGAGAGAGAGAGAAAAAAACCGAGCGTCAACGATTTCATTCTTGGCTTTTAAAAGCGATTTTATCTCCGAAATGGGCGAATAAACATTTAAATTAAGAGTTTAAATATTATAATGAGGTCCAACTGCAACTTCGCGCTACGAAGAATGGACCACGTCATTTATTTTAACATTTTTTTCGTCCAATTTTTTTTTTTTTAAAACTCTATCCTACTTTTATGATTCTCTAAATCATTTACAAATGAATAGCCCTAATTTGACTGCTTCTCCAGCTATAAAAGTAATATATATATATATATATATATATATATATATATATATATATATATATATATATATATATATATATATATATATATATATATATATATATATATATATATATATATATATATATATATATTCCGAATAATATTATAGTTACTGCATATTTTCTAAAGTGAAATAAAATATAATATTAAATTACTATAATATGATAAACTTAAATATTATTTTAATTATAACCACAATTACCAAAATTACCAAAATTATACTTGTTTACGGTCAAGGTTTCTTTTCCCTAATGCCTATGATGGTAATTTGATACAAGAGGTGCTAAATGGAATGACAATAATGGTTAGAAGGAAGCTATGTATGAACAGTGCACGAACGCGATACTTAATAAAGAAGAAGAATCATTTGTTGATTGCCAGAATAACCTCGAGGAGCCCCTAAATGTAGGGACGAAAGGGAGTATGTAGGAGAGAGGAATATTCTGGACAGATAATAGAAAGAAGGAAGAAATAGGACCGATAGATACTGAAGAGGAGAGACATGCAATGAAAAATGTTCTGAAGATTGGTAAAAACTTAGTAAGAGAAAGGCGGCTGAGAAATGAATGAATTATTGAAACCTGGATGATTTGATGACATGGTTGACAGAAGTGCTAAATCCCTAACGGAATTTGGAGTGTAAAGTATACCTTCCAACTGAAAAAAAAACAATGATCTGTCTAATCCACAAAAGAGAAATACACCTGAGAATGCAAGAATTATACGAGAGAGAGAGAGTGTTGATTAGTAGAAACTTTGGAGTAAGCTGGAAGGAAAGAGCGAAGAGTGAATGCATAGATCTTTCGACCTAAAAGAAGCGTGATTACAGGAGTATAAATAATGGAACAAGATTGAATATGTCTCATTTATAGACCTGATAAAAGTGTTTGATAGATTACAGCTGTGTGGGTGACCAAGGGCTCCTCTGTAGGGGATAAATAAAAAACGGAAAAGCGTAACTCATAACATTGAAAAACCCCTTAAAAAGGTCACAACTGATATGAGAAGAGAGATGGTTCGAACTTACAACACGAATGTGACAACTAGTTGCAATATACCTGAATAACTGCTTTTAAAAAGTACGCAAGAGGAAAGACCTAGAATAAACCATTGTACACGTAGATAATGTAGCAGCTATAACGAAAGTTCAGCGTGAGCTATACAAACGCCAATGAATATTCGGAATGAGTCAATGGAAAGTTGAGAAATGAAAATAAATAAGAAGACAGAAAGGATAGCTTATAAAGTAAGAGGAAAGAATAAACGAAATAGATAACAGAAGTCTTTAGGTTAAAGTATTTGGGAGAATCATTGATTAATAACAGGGGAAGGATGAGTGATAAATTTAAGGAAAGGATAACCAAATACTCAAAGGATATAAGAATGCTGTACTCGTTGACAACAACAGAGAAGAGAAGAAACCAGTATTGTTGTGCATGCTTGCGGAGGATGGAGGAGGCGAGTTTCCCATCTGATAGAAGACAAGGGGACGGGTTGGGGAGGGGTGGGGGAGGGAAAGAAAGCTGTGAGAAAACCTAGTAAGAGATGAAGCTACATCGTAAATGAAGCATTAGTATTCAGGAGACGGACATTCAAGACTGAGCAGCATTACATTACAAATAAAAATAACAAATAAAAATAGGCTTACTTTCAAACAAATTTGTCGCTAGTGTACTGTGAGGTTCAAATTCTTGCAATGAATAGAAAAGACTGAAAGGTATATCTGAAGCCTCTATGAAGCTACTTTTCTTGAAAACTCTCCGTAGTGAAGAGTCTTTTTAAGTTTCCGTCAAATTCTAGTTATAATAATAAGTATTTTGACCAAATTTTAAGCAACCAAAGATCAAATATTAGTAATTTTATAGTATTAATTTTGATTTAATATAGACTAATTCAACAAGGAATGATTAACCTTTCATTATTTTTAATTTGAATTCTAGATATTTATTTTCATTTTCTATTTTTACCTTTACACATACTTGTAAGATTTGTTCTATGAAAAAAAGATACATTGAAAAGAAAATTTATTTTTATGACATATTTTTGTACCAACAACCCTTACGACTTACGTGTATCAATCAATATTTTGAAAAAGGTAACGTTACTAGCTCTGTTTATATTTTGGTTACTAGTTCTATAGTTCTATTTCTATTTTAGTTACTAGCTCTGTTTCTATTTTGGTTACTATTTTCGTTGCTAGCTCTGTTTCTATTTTGTTACTAGCTCTGTTTCTATTTTGGTTACTAGCTCTGTTTCTATTTTAGTTACTAGCTCTGTTTCTATTTTGGTTACTAGCTCTGTTTCTATTTTGGTTACTAGCTCTGTTTCTATTTTGGTTACTAGTTCTGTTTCTATTTTAATTACTAGCTCTGTTTCTATTTTGGTTACTAGCTCTGTTTCTATTTTTACGTTTTTCTTTGTGTAGTTCAATAAATTGATAAAGTTTTCTTTTTTTCTAGATAATTTACCTCTTTTTTTCATTAAAATTTGACAAGGCTGGTAAAATATTTTTTAATAAAATATAAATTGTTACTCTTATTACTTAAGGTCCGTACCAACAAATACTTAGGTAGAAGTATGAGTAGCACCTTCTTGCGAGTAAAAACTTGAATTTTCCATTTTTAAATCTTATTAACTTTATTTTCATCTTAAATGAATCTTCAAAACAAATAATAATCTTCAGTGGAATATATATATATATATATATATATATATATATATATATATATATATATATATATATATATATATATATATATATATATATATATATATATATATATATATATATATAATATA